>CAUYRH010095032.1:0-92844 GCA_963574655.1 Perodicticus potto
GTCACTGGAAATCACCCAAAGGGGGAAAAAGGGAGAAGAAGAGAGGTAAAATCTACCTGAGAGGTACAATGAACACTATCCAGTTGACAGGCACACTAATAGCCCTGGCTTAAGCATTATAAAAGCTATTGATGTAAAAAAAAAACTTGTACCCTCTTAAAATTTTGAAATAAAAAGAAATAAAGAAAAGAAAAAAAACTTGCAAGCAAACAAAACAAATCTGGCCAAGTTTATCTCTAGGAAGACACATGATAAAAATACTAACAAGTATTATCATCACAGAACTAACTAATCATAAAGGAAGCTTAAATATGAAAGGATAAATGAAAATCAACAAAATGATAAAATGTAGCTACATGTAAATGAGTATTGCCTGCAAAAAATATAATGAAGAAACATGATGCTTAAAATGTGTAGATAATAAAAACACAGGATGATATTATGTTAAGCTAGGAAGGGATAAAAAAATTCACAAGCTTATTTATATTAAACATTAGTAAGAATAGTTATTTGAATCTTAAAGCAAAACATCAAAAGAACAGTAAAGTAAATATGTTAGTAAAATTAATCCATAATATATACGTAAATGAGAAGAAGATAAAATGGAAGTAAATAAGTAATACAGAAAAGGGAGTACAAATAGAAAATAGTAGATTTATACCCAAATATATCAGTAGGTACATTAAAAGTGAAAACACTAAATACTGCATTTGAAACACAATGGTTTCTACATTGTATAAAAGGTTGTTGGTTATATGCTACTAAATGTTTTCCATTAAATATAAACACAAAGGTTGAAAGTATAAGGATGAAAGAAGATATTCTCCGTAATACACAGACCAAATAAATGTAGAGCAAACTGAGCCCTGATCTTTAGCATAAGACTTGCTTCCTGCTTGAGAGACCTGGAGAATCAGTAGAATGACATGTGAGTTGTGCAGTGCAGGAGATCAGAAAACGGGCCTCCAAGGGAGAATGCGTACGTGAGATGTGGCAATACCAGGCCTAACGCTGACGGTAAAGGTTCTCTAGATTCCAAAGGTCTCTTGATGCTGGAGGCAGAGGCTGTGCTCAAGGTCTGCGGTTTGACAAAAACAAAAGTGGAGATATTCTATCTGACCTCCATGTCCTCCCTAATCAGTACTAAAGGCTCATATTATTTTGAAGTATACATGGAATCAAAAATAACCATATACTAGCCTATAGATGAAGTCTCAATAAATGTCATATCAAAGCATGTATTTTTAAATCACAGTATGATGAAACAATAAAATAAAAGAACAAAAATAGAATGCCCCCCCAAGAAGGTCTATAAATCCAGCAACACACCTTTAAGTAACACAATGGTAAAAGAAAAAAGTACAATGGAAGTTAGAAAGTAATTAGAAGCAAAGTGTAGCAAAAAATATGATATTAACATTTACCGGGAATGCAACATTAGCAAGATGGCCAACTAGAAGCCCATAGCATTCAACCCCACCCCACTCCACCCCCTCAACTCCCCTCCCGAACCCCCCTACCCCTCTCTCCACCCCCGCTCAAGGCTGATCAGACAAACAAATACATAGCTACATTGTAAGTGAACAAGCAAGGCAGAGTGCCAGTGTGTCCCAGGAGTAAGAGATACCTGGGCAAGCACAGAAATTCAGGATAGCCACTGACAGAGAAGGAAACACCAGGCCTCCACTATCTCATTCCCCAAACACAATTAGAGGAGAACCAGGAGGCACTTCTCCCCTATGGCAAGGAAGTAAGGAAAAGGATCCCAGCAATCCCCATTAACACCAGGACACCTACATACCTCACTACTGGGGTCTCCTGAACTCATAGGCACTAAACCCAGCTAAAGGAACTGCCTGGAGTCTACACAGATGTGCTTCCCCAAGAGAAGGAGCTGATACAGTGTCCCAAACCCACAACCCACATGGGTACTGCACAACACCATCTTAAACTGGAACTACAAACTATGTCTCTTCCTCTGGGTGTGAACAGCCATGGTTCCCCTTCATCCCTGAGATTAAGCCACCAGAGAACTACCCCAGCCAAATAGCTCAACCCCCAATTAGCTTGTGAGCAGCTGCTACACGCTTCCCTGTGAAGGCTTTGCATACCCCTACCTCAAACTCCTCATATTGCAGCTGAAGCAACACCCAGCCTCCTGTAGAAACTGTACTTTGGTCACTCAGAGCAGTCATCCCTTTCAGGTGCCTAATTTAAAGAAGTACCCTGCATCCCAGGGAAAGGGTGCCTGGGTTCCTGAACATCTGAAGTGGCAAATTGCTCCCTGGAGAATCAGTGCCCAAGACAAGTTGGCCAGCTGCACATCCCTGGGCTGAGCTGACATAGTGCCCACATCCCAGGGAAAAAGACAGCAGCTGACTTGAGACACTCTGCCCTACAGGTCAAACTAAGGTCCTTTATTCCCTGGAGCTACATTATGCCCCAAGCGGTTCTCACCTTGTGGGTCGCGACCCTTTTGGGGGTCAAACGACCCCTTCACAGGGGTCGCCTAAGACCATCCTGCATATCAGATATTTACATTACGATTTGTAACAGTAGCAAAATTAGTTATAAAGTAGCAATGAAAATAATTTTATGATTGGAGGTCACCACAACATGAGGAACTGTATTAAAGAGTCCCGGCATTAGGAAGGTTGAGAACCACTGCCCTGGAGTCTGAACTGCTGAGACATCCCTCCCCCTGGGAAGTGGAGTCATCACTGTGCTGTCCCTGCCACCCCAGAGCCCAAACAAGAGCTATGCACCTCCATTCTGGTGTACTTGCTGCCACTTTACCTGGCCTCACAGACGCTGTTAGTGCCAAGCCCCATCATCCTAGGGCTTAGAGCCACTACTACTCAGGCGCCTCATCCCTGGGGATCCAAGTTGCCACTGAGCCCTACCCTGATCCCTGGGCCCAGATCTGCAGAATACCCCTCCTTCCCCAGGTAGTGCCAAGTCTTGCCTTCCAGGAGAAAATCACAGCTGTACTCCAGCCCACTGGGCTCCAGCTGCTAGGGAGTGCCTCAAAGTCTTTGGCTCTTTGGGAAACCTACATCCAACCTTGCTACAGAGAGTAAACCTGCATCCCAAGACTCAGGAGCCAGTATAGGTTCAGGAGATCCTGAGCCTAGGATCTCAGCCTCAAAGCTGCTGCAGCACCTCCGCCTTGAACCCAGTGTAACTACAGCTGTTTATAGGCTGTTTCTTATCTGACATCAAGGGAGAGTCTTCTTTAAATCCCTCTGTTATGGGTAATATAAGAATAGCAGGACGACAAAAGCTCAAGACACTGCAAATATCAACAAACTATACTTCTGTTGCTGTGGCTGCTGCTGCTGCTACAAAATTCTGCAGCCTAGGCCACTGAGGTGCACACAGTTATTCTAATGTTGAATACATGTGAAGAAACTATAAGGAGAATATACCACCTCACCTATCCAGAAACAAAGTCATCACACCCTTCCCATCAGGCACACTAAAATCCAACTGTATGTAGAAGCTTTCTCGACAATAACCACTCCAGAAAGTTTGGAAGAGGCAATTGTTCCAGTAGAAGGACAGACAGCAATGTGGGGCATAAGAAACCTGAAAAGGTAGGGAAATATGATACCGCTAAACTAACGTAACTCTCCAGTACCCGTCTTCAGTGAAAAGGAAATCAGTAAATTGCTGGATAAAGAATGCAAAATAATAGTTATGAGGAAACTCAACAAAATATAATAAAATACCGACAGACAATTCAACAAATCAGAAAAACAATTCAAAATAATGGATGAGAAATTCAACAAAGAAACACAAATAATAAAAATACCCTTCTAAAATCCTGAGCCTGTAGAATTTAGAAAACGAAATTTTAAAAAAGTGACCTTCAACAACACACTTGATCAACTGAAAAAAAGAATCTCTGAACTTAAAGATAGGTCATTAAAAATTACCCAGAGAGAGAGAGAGAGAGAGAGAGAGAGAAAAGAATACAGTGAAGAAGCCTACACAACATGTGGGACAAATCTGAGTGAACACATTCCAGAAGGGGAAGAGAAAGGAAAAGGCATAGAAAACCCATTTGAAAACCCAGTGAAATATTATCTAAAAAGTTTCCAAGTCTGAAGGAATATAGACATCCAGATTTATGAAGCTCAAAGATTCCCCCGAAATATTTAACTAAAAATGGTCCTTCCCAAAGAATATTCTGATCAATTTGCCAAAAGTCAAGGCAAAGAGAATTCTAAAAGTAGCAAAAGAAAAGTGTCAAGTTAACCTGTAAGGGAATTTCCATACTGGAAATTAAACAACTTGCTCCTAAACAACTAATGGGTCAATGAAGAAATTAAAAAGAAAATTAAAAAATTACCTGGAACAAATGAAAATAGAAATACAAAATGCCAAAACATATGTGATAGAGCAAAAGCAATATTAAATACAATGTTTATAGCAACAAATGCCTACATCAAAAAAGTACAAAGAGTCAAGTAAAAAACATAATGATGTGTCTCAAGGAACTAGAACTAGAAAAGTAAGAAGAAACCAAATCCAAAATGTGTAGAAGAAAAGAAATAAAGATCAGAGCAAAAACAGATGAAATTCAAACTAAAAAGAAAATACTTGAGATCAATAAAATAAAAGGACTTTTTTGTTGTTTGTTTGTAAGAGACGGGATTTCGTTACTACCCAGGCTGGCCTCAAACTCTTGAACTCAAGTGATCTTCCTACCTTAGCCTCCTGAGCAGCTGGCCCTACAGAAATGCATCATCATGCCTGATTCAAAAAGCTCGTTTCAGTTCTTTTCTTTTTTTTTTTTTAAGATAAACAAAATTAACAAATGATTAACTAGACTAATCAAGAAAAAGAATAAACTCTGAGAGATAAAATCAGAAACAAAAAAGACACTAACAACTGATACTGTAAAAATGCAAAGACTCAATAGAGACATTATGAATTAACTATATGCCAATAAGGTAGAAAACCTAAAGGAAATGGATACAACCTACTAAGATCAAACCAAGAACAGAAAATCTGAAGAGACCAATGATGAGTAAAGAGGTTGAATCTGTTAAAGGAAAAAAAACTTTCATAAAAGAAAAGCCCAAGACCTGATGGTTTTAGTGCTGAATTCCACTTTTTTAAAGAACTAATTTCTATTCTTCTCAAACTCTTCCCGAAAATTATACAAGTATAATCTTTCAAACTTGTTCTATGGGACCAGTATTACCCTGATACTAAAACCAGAGGACACAATAAAAACAAAAAACTACAGGCTAATATTTCTGATGAACATAGAAGCAAAAATCCTGAACTAAAAATACTACCAAACTCAAATCCAGCAGCACATTAAAAAGATCAATGTAATCAA
Organism: Perodicticus potto; assembly: GCA_963574655.1. NCBI lineage: Eukaryota > Metazoa > Chordata > Mammalia > Primates > Lorisidae > Perodicticus > Perodicticus potto. Next base: position 5,354 of record CAUYRH010095032.1, read on the forward strand.
CTTGAATTTGTCCCAGGGATGCAAGGATGATTGAACATATGCAAATCAATAAATGAGATACATCGTATCAACCAAATGAAGGACAAAAACCATATATTCATCTCGAGAGATGCATAAAGAGCATTTGATAAAATGTAATGACCCTTCATGATAAAAACTCCCAACAAATTAGGTAGGTGTAGGAGGAACACACTTCTACACAGTAAAAGCCATATAAGACACACTCACAACCAACATCATATTGAATGGGGAAATTTGAAAGTTTTTCTTTTAAGATCTAAAGCAAGACAAGGATACCCACTGTCACCACTTTTCAACATATGAGGTCTGACAATAAAATTTGTGAACTCATCGTAGAAAAAGTGCTGCACACCTCATTGCTGAATATGGCCCCTCCGAGGTACTCCCCTTGGGAAGCTATGCATCAATGCCAGAGCCCAGTCCACCCTTCAAAGCAATTTTGGAACACTTTTTCTGAAATGCTCATCAGAGCTGCCATCATACAAAGTCTGACAATTAAAAATGTCCATATTTATTTGTCCATAAAAATGCCATCGCACACTTACTTTGGCAGCACTGTACCAACAACTCGGTAAGGTCTGATACCCTTGGTAGATCAGTGCCTCACAACTGTGTTCACATCAACATGTGGCAGCATCCTGTGAGTGGCATTCATTATTACTGTTGCATATTTTTGTGTCCTATATAACAATAGTGTACGTGTTTAAATAAGTAAAATAAACAATGGAATAATTAAAATAGCAAGTTAATTAAAAAAACTTGGATTGCCAGGAATGGTGGCTCATGCCTGTAAACTTGGCAGCTTGTGAGGACAAAGTGGGAGGATTTCCTGAGGCCAGGAGCCGGAGACTAGCCTAGGAAATATTAGTAAGACCCCATCTCAACAAAAAATTTAAAACACCAGCTGGGCATCGTGGCACATACCTGTAGTCCCAACTACTGGAGGTGGGACTGAGGTGAGGAGGCTGAGTTCAGGAGTTCCAGGCTGGAAATATGGGAGGCTGGAGTGCAGTAGCCCAAAAATACCTCATTCCAACCTCAAACTCCTGGGCTCGTGCCATCCTTCAGTCTCAGCCTTCTGCAGGCTATTCTGCCTGGCTCATGTGTACGTGTGTTTGGTGTGTGCACACAGAGATGAGATCTCACTACGTTATCCAGGCTGCCAAGAAGACTATATATTTAAATGTGAAAGAGAATAAAAAGCCTTTAGGAGAAAATACAGAAGAAAGTCTAGAAGTTGACAAAAATTACAAAAATACTAAGCAAAAAGGAAAACTTATAAATTGGATTCATTAGAATTAAGAACTACTTTTCAGGGCAGTGCCTGTAGCTCAAAGGAATAGGGCGCCGGCCCCATGTATCAGAGGTGGTGGGTTCAAACCCGGCCCCGGCCAAAAACTGCAAAAAAAAAAAGAAACTACTTTTCATCAAAAGATACCATGAAAACACTGACAAGTAAGGCACAGAGCAGAAAAAGAAATGACTTGAACGGGCATTCATAAAAGAATAACCAATAAACATGTTCACTAGTCATTAGAAAACAGCAAATTAAAACCAGTACTTTTTACTTAGGAGAATGCCAAAAGGAAAACACACACATACACAATCAATAAAGTAGTAGGGAGGAAGTGGAACAAGAACTCTCCCCAATTGGCACTGGGACTGTAACTAAGACCATATGCAAAGTTCTCTGGCAGCATCTACTAAAACTGAACGTACACACCCACTCTGACTGAGTAATCCACTGGTAGGTAAATGACATGTTTTGATACCTGACCTCTTCAAATCCCATGTTGAAATATGACCCCTGGTGGAAATTTTTCCCCTGGAGGTGGAACTTAGTGGAAAGTACTAGGGCCATGGGGTGGATTTCTCAAGAATGGCTTGGCCCACCTCAGCACAGTCAGGAGCGAGTTCTCCCCATTAGTCTGCGTTAGGAGCTGGTTCTTTAAAAGAGTCTGGCCCCTCTTCCTCACTCTTTCTCCCTTTCTCTTTATGTGGCATCCCCTATACTCTTTGCCTTCCATCTTGATTGGAAGCTCCCTGAAGCCCTCACCAGAAGCAGATGCTGGCACCATGCTCCTATACTATAGTCTACAGAACTGTGAGCCAAATACAAATTTATTTTATAAATTATCCACTCTCAGGTATTCCTTGATAGCAACACATTTTATCTGGTTACAACACACAAAAAAACTTCAAAACATGCAATACTAATCTTGCTGGTGGAAGGTAGATAATGTTTTGTTAGAAGCTAAATGATGTTCATACTTGGGAGTGACAATGGCTGATAGGAAAGGAGGGGCTTCTGCAAAACAGATCATGTTTTGTTTCTTCATCTGGTAAATAATTTACATGAGTCTGTTGATTTTATTATAATTCAACAAGGTATTATTTGGGATTTGTGCATTTACTATATGTATAATATACCTTGAAAACCAGTCTAATTTTAGAAACAGCATGTATATAGGAACTTAAAATTGTAAAAACTGATCCTAATGTCCAGGATGTATCTCAGGACTCAGCCTAGTGCCCAACATGACACTAATGATAAATGATTGTTTTTTAAACTAATGAATAAAACAAGAAATTAAATACTAAAAGAGTATACTATTATTATTTCTCAACTGTCATTCATGTGAATGTTTACCTGCCTTATCGCAAAAAAAACTTCATATTGATGTTCTCCAGCATTAAACCTGGTAAGCCTGACCTGCTATTATCCTCTTTTAAATATTAACATACAAATTAGCTGAGAATCTTCTTCAAAGTCCATACTTCTCACTCTCTTCTCACGCTACCATTTAGAATCAAATATATTTGCAGCATATCAAAATGTTTTATATTGGGCCAGCAAACAAGGTCTCATATTTGAAGCATATGAAATAATTATCAGGTAGACACTACAAACTTTTGAGATACTGTCATGCTCAGTCTTCCAGCCTAGAGTGCAGAGGTATCTTCACAGCTCACTGTAACCTCAAACTCCCAGGCTTGATTGATCCTCTGGCCCCAGCCTCCCAAGTAGCTATAGATGTGCACCACCAGGTCTGGCTAATTTCTCTACTTTTGTAGAGATGGAGTCTTGCTCTTGCTCAGGCTGGTCTCAAACTCCTGGCCTTAAGCAAGCCTCGCATCTCAGCGTTACAAAGTGACAGAACTACAGGTGTTGAGTCATTGCACCTGGTCATACTGACTCTTTATATGATAATTATTAGTAACATTGTTTAGAGTTCAGATGATCCATGCCAAACATTTTCCATGACTCAGGTCAAGCAAGAAGTTAGATATGTTGCCTTTAGGAAACCATGAAAATTGTTTTCTTTTTTCTTTCTTCTCAGTGACTAAATATTGCAAGCTTTACGCATCTCAGGTGGTTTCCTTGCCCTATTATAAATAGCCTTCAAGAGAAAATTTCAGAAACTAACATATAAATGTCTTTGATGAGCCTGATGTGATTTCAAGACATTTTTTACCCGGTCATGGATCTCATCGCAGTTTGAAGGTGAACACCAATCAGAATGGAACCTGTAGACATTAAAAAAAAAAAAAAGAAAAAGGCAATTTGAGGAAAGAGAAAAAGAAATTTTTGCAATTTCCCAAATATCCACCCCTGAAAGTCATTTTAATCCTTATCATCATGTGAAAATGTATGCAAGATTAAAGTAACATATTTTTTTCCTTTGGCTAAGGATGGAGGGGAAACATTGTTATCAGGTATTGACTGAAAGCTATACTATTAAGTTTTCACGGTATGTTCAATAGATAGTCTTAATAATAAAGTTAGGCACATATTAGAGAGAACATACTTATATATCTGACCATTTTGCTAATTTCTATACATAATTTAGACCTTTATCTCTAATTAAAGATGTAGATTTTCATATTAACAGAATTGAATACACAATGTCTTACTGCTTTTAAAACTAATTCTTATTCTTTAGTAATTTAATCATACTCTCAAGCTATGTGAAAGAAATTCCTTTTTGTACACAAAAAAATAAAACTACTGGCGGTGCCTGTGGCTCAGTGAGTAGGGTGTTGGCCCCATATACCAAGGGTGGCGGGTTCAAACCTGGCCCCGGCCAAACTGCAACAACAACAACAACAAAAACAGCCAGGCGTTGTGGCGGGCGCCTATAGTCCCAGCTACTAGGGAGGCTAAAGCAAGAGAATCACCCAAGCCCAGGAGTTGAAGATTGCTATGAGCTGTGATGTCAAGGCACTCTACCCACGACGACAGCTTGAGACTCAGTCTCAAATAAATAAATAAATAAATAAATAATAAAACTACTTTTACAAAATGTACATAATATATGAAAACATTATTTGGAATCCAATCCAATCATATTCTTATTCTTTCAGAATACAGAGGAACATAGAAATAAAATGGTCCCTTTTTAACATAGATGGTATCATTTCTCTAGACTCTCTGTGAGATGAATTCACTTAAAAAAGAAAGAAATATTGACAAATAGGTAAGAAAAACATGACTTTTATTAGAGTCTGAGGGGTAAAAGATGTCAAAGAACAAAGCATCCATTCCTCTTTTTTACACCTTTCCCAATTCAAAACTGACATTAGTATAATTAAGCTACTCCATCTAATTATAATACATCTATTTGAAGTATTATTGATAATTTCTTTATAAAGAAATAGGTAAAATATATATGTTTCTTAAATCTTTGTCTTTTTTCTTCCTTGTTTATTCTGAAAAGTTATAATTATATATGTTTATTTTATTTATTTTTTTTTGAGACTCACTTTGTCACCCTCGGTAGAGTGCCTTGGCATGATAGCTCACAGCAACCTCAAATTCCTGGGCTTAAGTGATTCTCTTGCTTCAGCCTCCCAAGTAGCTGGAACCACAGGCGCCTGCCACAATGCCCGGCTATTTTTAGAGATGAGGTCTCACTCTGGCTCAGGCTGCTCTCCAATCTGTGAGCTCAGGCAATCCACCCGCCTCGGCCTCCCAAGTGCTGGGATTACAGGCGTGAGCCATGGCGCCTAGCAATTATGTATGTTTAAACTACAGAAGTACAAGCTACTGAGCTACTAAGCAGCATAAATGGGTTATATAACCTACTTTAAAGAACACACTCAATAATGGATAGTCAAATATATTCAAATGTTAATCTCCAGCATGTATAAAACCAAGTCCTACTGCACCTATGCAAATACATTGGCAGCCTTTATTATTTGCATGTATCTAGCACATTCTGTAAATCTGAGATGCAACTATGCAGCTCCAAGGATCCCCTGGGTCTCTTTAATGACACATTAGAGGATCCACTAGTCTGTGCCATGGTGTAAGAAATCTAAAGACTTCTCCACCAATCTAAAGATTTACTCTACTTACAAAAATCAAAACTTTAAGCATGATTCAAAAGAATATCAGCTCCTTTTTAATTAAATGTGCTAGTATTTCTTAGTCTAATTTTAGAAGTAATTCTAAAACTTAATACAAATTTTACATCACAACATTAATATTTATACATTGAGAATAAAACTGCTTCTGAAACATCACACTTATAATAAAAAGTGAAGCCATTTTATGATGTGCTAACGTTATTGAAGGAATTTTTCAAATGGGCTCAAAGCAAATAGCACCTTTACTATAAAGAAATTAATTTACTTAAGTAGCAATAAAGTTTTTAAAAATCTGTTTACTCACACATATGATTAAGAAGTCAGCACTTTACTACAATCTTAGAGAAAATTTATTTAATTTCAATGACTATTTAGACAGGTAAACTCCTGTCATATAGCTGCCAGGCAAAACTTCTAATTTTTCCATCTACATTTACATCAATTTAAAGTGTTTATTTCAATGGATTATATAAATACCCTTCAAACATATTTTGAATATAACTTCAATGGAGAAGTTATACACCTAGAAAGGACAGGAGAAAATAGCTGGAACAAATTGAGTACAAGGATAAAGAAACACATAACTAAAATTGATAACTGTACTATAATGGCAAATTTATTATGTCAGTAAATATGAAATGTCTGATTCTGAATCAAGGTTTAGTTTCTTATATCTCAAACAAGAAGCAGTACAGTTAATCAAAGTATGCTCCTGAACTATCAACACAGTTTTAACATCTTTTTTTTTTTTTTTTTTTTTTTGTAGAGACAAAGTCTCACTTTATCGCCCTCGGTTGAGTGCCATGGCTTCACACAGCTCACAGCAATCTCCAAAAGTAAAAAGAAAGTGGTACTAACTGTATGTTTGAACATCTGAGCAGATGTAGAAATCAATGGAAGTCCCCTGATGCTGACGTACAAGTTATTAGACTTTGGAAGAAAAACTTTTCTTTAAGAGTTTCTCTTGAGGGTACAGGTGAAACTTATTAAATATAGAATATAAATGTCTGAACATAATAAGTAAGAAAATGCCATGAAAGCTATGTCTACCAGTTCGATGAAAATATTTCAAACTGTATATAAAACCAGCACATTGTACCCCATGATTGCATTTATGTACACAACCTTGATTTAATAAAAAAAAATAATAAAAAGAGTTTCTCTTGAACTTTTAGAGTGTGTGTAGAGTGTGTGTGTACCTATACCAAAGACTCGATGATCCCCTCAGATACAATTCTAATGGATCAAAAGCAACATTAATAAAAATTCCCTATCTCAGCATTGGGGCCTCCAACAAGCCTCCATATGTCCATTTTGAATGCTTACAAAGCTAATGAGGAAAATTACAAACCTATGTGTTCATAATAGGGTTTTGTTGTTGTTGTTGTTTTGTTTGTATTTTTTTTTTTTGTTAGAGACAAGAGTCTCATTTTGTCACCCTTGGTAGACTGCTGTGGCATCACAGCTCACAGCAACCTCCAACTCTTGGGCTTAGGCGATTCTCTTGCCTCAGCCTCCCAAGTAGCTGGAATTACAGGCGCCCGCCACAACACCTGGCTATTTTTTTGTTGCAGTTTGACCAGGGCTGGGTTTGAACCTGCCATCCTTGGTATATGTGGCCAGTGCCCTACTCACTGAGCCACAGGCGCTGCCCCATAATAGGGGTGTTTTAATAAAGCATCCAAACTAACTCCCATGTTTCAATTATCAATTTTGAACTAATTTTTGTCATACTCTCTACAGCTAATTAAATCTTTGTTAATTATGCCTGATGGCTTAAAATGGTACAGCAATTCAGTGTGCTTCCTTTAGCTTTTTGATACCATCTTTATATACAGACTGATATCCAGGTTGTTGACAGTATTATCTCTAGAAGGTTTTCAAATTTCTATAATTTTTTTTAATCAGGATTGATTTTTTCCTAATTATAACAAAAATCACAGTTTTTTTATGTTATTATTTATGACAGAGGCAAGGAATTTCCAATTTAGGGTTTTAAAAATATGAAAAGGAATTATTTCTTTCACCTCCAAACAATAATAAGCACCCAACTCTGGTTGCCAAGACGCTTTGAGAGGGAAAGCTAGAATCTTTACATGATTAAGATACTCTTAGAGAGCTGAAGGAAGACTATTTGAGGAAACTAAACACCATTTACCAATACGTAAATCACCATTATTGGAATGTAGAAAATATAACCTATACTATTTTTGTACTTAAGGCATGCCTATAACACTAAATCCCTACGAATCTACTAAAACAAACTGTTATATATGGTACTTTTCATTTTTAAGAACTACAGTATTTAATTAGGGCTAGTGTGACCCACATCTACTTAATAAACTCATTTCTAGACAACGAAGCTAGTGAGGAATATCTAACACTATACAATATATAACATTCTAAACAAAAAACAATTTAAAGAAACTTAAAATTAAATTATACTTTCACAAATAATCGGTTCACATACATAATTGCTGTCTTCCTCTTTCTAATGCAGATGATTCAAAAGATTAGTACAAAAATAGTGACTACTTACCTTTCCCTGAGAGAAGCTCTATTTAACACAGGGCTTGGAGAATGCTTCGGCATTGTTGAGGGTGCTGAATGGACTAGTAAGTTCCTTGCTGAATGTGGGGACTTGCCGCAGGCTCTTGGGCTCAAATATTCATCACATCTTTCCAAAGAGTCATCGAAGTCTCTCCCATGGGGTGTCCTGATAACCTATTTTTAAAAATTACATACACACATACATACATGTGTATATAATATAATACACATAGTAGCATAATATATAGTAATCCAGTACATGTAGTAGCATTATACACATATAACTTTTATAAAAGTAATAAAACAAATGTAAGCCACAGTTATATGTGAAGGTAAATTTCAGAATTCAGTAGTAATTATTATTGCTATAAGATTAAATATTAAATATATATGATAATTCATTATACATGCATAAGTAACAAAACTTTATCAATTTGAAAGCCTTTTGAGTAAGGGTGGGGTTGGCACAGGGTATGTGTGTTTAAAACAAAGAACATATAAATATAAACTAAATGATAGCCTTGTTTAGCTCTGAGGTCAAGCAGATCTAGATTCAAATTCTAGCTCTAATACTCATTTTTCATTTGCTCTGAGAATAGACACATGAATAAAATCAGGATAGATAAATATTTTTCCTGCCCTTGTGTAACTTATATTCTCATAAAATTTATATTTTAGTAAGGAGATATAAACTTAAAATATACATATACACTAAAATAAATATATATATAAAATACAGAGTATGTCAAAATATCTTAATAGTGGAAGAAATAAAGCAAGAAAAGGGATAAGAAGTGTCTTGGGTGAGATGGGAGAGGTATTCAGAGAAGTAGCTGTATTTTCATTGGGACGGTCAGTGGAGACCTCATGGAGAAGAGGACACCTTAGTCAAGACAAGAAGACCTTCGTAAAGACTACATGACCTAAATAATGGAGATATTTGTGGGGGTATTCCAGAAAGAGAGGAAAATAAGTGTAAAGACCCTTGGGGGTGAGGTAATAGGCATGACTGATATTAGCAAGTCCAATGGGGCTGGACTGAGTAATAGGAAATGAGGTTACAAAGGTAGATTTTAAGAATTTAGTCTTCTATTCTGAGCAGAGAAAAACACGTCCTGACTTATTTTTCAATAGGATTCCTGGCACTGTGTTGAAAACGGTCTTTAGAGGAGCCAAGGGCAGGGAGATCAGCTAGGAAACTATTACAACAAAATCTGGAAAAGGATGCTGGCTTAGATTGGAATGAGATCAACAGAGGTGAGACTTGATAAGGTTCAGGAAGCATTTTGAAGACAGAGCTAACAGGATTTGCTAATACACGGGATGTCAAAGATGTCAGCAAGGTTTTCTGACCTAGTCAACAAGGGTTAAGTTTGCATGAATTAGTGATACCCTTGTAACTGGAAGAGTAAAAGACTAAGTATAGTTTTTGACATACTAAGCTTCACATATCAATCTGTTAATCACCTAACATATTTAAGTGGAGTTCCAGAAAAAAGTCCAGGATAAAGATATAGATTGGTAATTACTAGAGTCTAAATGGCATTTAAAGATATGGCACTGACTGGCTAGGCACAGTGGCTCAGGCCTATAATCCCAGCACTCTGGGAGACCAAGGTGGTAGGATTGCTTGAGCTCAGGAGTTTGAGACCACCCTGAGCAACAGCGAGATTCCATCTCTAAAAATTAGCCAGGTGTCGTGGCAGGTGCCTGTAGTCCCAGGTACTTGGGAGGCTGAGGCAAGAGAATCACTTAAGCCCAAGAGTTTGAGGATGCTGTGAGCTGTGACACCATGGCATTCAACCCCAGGACAACTGAGTGAGACTCTGTCTCAAAAAAAAAAAAAAAATTAAATAAATAAATAAATAAAAAGATATGGCACTGACTAATATCACAAAGAAAGTAAGCATAAACAAAAAGTAGAAAACATCTGAAAAAGAAGCCCTGGGAATATTCCAGTATTCAGAGGCTGGAAAATGAGAAGTAAACATTAGACTGAGAGGTGGCGACAGAAGGAGGCAAAGAGGCAGTCAGTAAACAATATATTTCAAGGAATATGGAGTTGACTAACTATATGAAATATTACAGTTAAGTCTAGTTTAAAAAACACTGAGAATGGACCTGTGGGTGTTAGCAAGAGTGAGGTCATCAGTAACATCAGCAGTTCTGATAAAATGGTAAGACTGAAAATCTGGAGGTGAGTTCCAGAGAGAGTAAGAGGAGAGGAATTGGATTCGTTTAATAAATATTTGAATTGTAGTCACTGTTCTAAGTGTTGAACAAAATGAACCATAGTGAACAAAATAAAGTCCTCACCTTTAAGAGTTTATATTCCAGCAGCCTGTTTGCTAAATATCTAATTGTTAAGAAAGTTATCTAATTCTTCTCAGACTCATATCCCTTATGAGGAAACTGTACAGATCTTCATAATTTATTTAAAGTACCTTGCTTATTATCTAGGTGTATAAATTAGTCACATAATAAATGTATGTCATTATTAAAACATCAGTTCAACATAGCTTTTGTTTCAATGCTACCACATTTTTCACTGCTTTTCAGAATTACTAATAAAACAACAAATGGTAAGCCTGCAGTCAGCTGAAAAAATCAAGTTTCCATTCCAGAATCAAACAGCACAGAGTTCAAACGACTCAGTTACAGTCCCCAGTAACTGACCAAAAAGACATATGGGATCTACATCAAATAAATGAAAAAATGAAAATCGCTCCATTGTTAGCTATTCACAGACACAAAAACACAGTAAATGTCAAAAACAAGATCAAGCATTAGGCTATGCCACAGAAGGAAATTAAGTTTGAAAATCAGTAACTTAATACAGTAAAAGTTCATTTTCCTTCCACTATATGGTAATGCACTTTAGCAAAAGAAATTACACTTCATAAAATCACCCATGTGCCTATACTGATAGAACATGCTGAACAACTTATAACTATACCATCTAGAACATGAGGCCTCACTGTCACTTTAAAAGAGTGAGTTTACATCAACTCTTATATGCTTTACCCTGGAAGGGAACCACATAATTTCCACACAGAGTCCATTGGCTAGAACAAGGCCCCATCTACCTGCAAAAGGGCTTTGAAATATGGGAGGGCACGTGAACAGGTAACAAGTAACACCTGTCTCTGCTGCATCCATTGTCACCACTTGTACTCAGCAGTGTATTGAAGATCCTAGTAAGCTGAGACAAAGACATAATTTGAAAAGGAAAAATAATTCATTACTGCAAGATGGTAAGTTTACCTCTGTAAAAAAATTTAAGAACATCTATGTCAAGATTGTTTAATAAAAATCAATTCCAAACTTATATAGTATATCAGGAAAACAACACAAAATGTAATTTTTATACAAAAAGATGATTTACAATAGGAACAAATTAAAGATTTCCAGGAATAAATCGAACAATGTAAACACATTAATGAAAAAACATAATAATTAGTGAGACATGAGAACTGAGACCACCTGGACTCATATAGCTTAACTATCAGAACAAAGAACTAACGATCACCTACTTCAACATGACTTTCTCATCAGTTCCTCAAGAAATTGCTACCCTAAAAATAAAAGCTATAAACTAGTAAATAAGTTCATTAATTTACTCAAGACCTTCCCATATGTCATTTATCTGAACAACAGACTGGCTCAATCATCAATCAGCTACTTTGTTGAAATAACAGATTCTTAATCTGGGCAAACAGTCCCTTTCTCAGGACAACAGATCACTCAACTGGACAAATCCCTTCCTTATCAAGATTTCCTTTAAAACCCTGGCCTTTGTATTCATTAATCCTAAACTTTTATATCACAAACTTTGCTGCCTAGTTTCCTATGTTGAAAACCTTTCCTTAAAACACTCAAGCCTAGACTCCAAAACCCTATCAATATCTGCCACTGATGTTCCCCTTTCAGAGGCAATACTAAGACAGAAGGTGGTGCTCTCCTCTGCTCTGTTATGTCATAAACTCAGCTTTGCTTGCTATCAGCACATTATTTAGTTGCTGTGATGGACTTCTGGTGAGTTGGCAGATGACAATTCTGAATGTCCACCAAGATCCAAAAGATCTCCTTGCTGCCACAGCTAAGATTCTCAATTTAGAAATAAGTCAATTCCTCTGAGACCCTTTAAGGACCCTTTGAGCCACTGTCCTCAGAGAACTTATAGATAAAGTAGATGAGTCTTGGTATTGACTCTGAGCTTCAATTTGCTTTTGTTAAACTCTCAAATGCTTAGTTACTCTGTCTCCTAGGAATGTTCTATTACTTTTAGTAATTTTTCATTATCTGATTATATCTGAAAACATGTATGCTAAGTGGAAATCTGTGCTGAGTATACATGTATAAGTTCCCATGGAAATGAATAGGCACAAGCCACGAAACCCATCCTTGAGTCAGGCCCATGGACTGACAGGTTCAGCTATTCTCACTGAAACTCTGCCTTGGGTCGCTTGTCAAAATATCGTGAAAACTTTTCTCAGCTTTTTTCTTATTTTCTTCACAGGAACAATTATCTATGGAAGGGATTGCCTCGAAACCTTCCATCTTTCTAGAATTGCAGGTCTGTCAAATCTCCAGTTTAAGACAACTATTAAGCTGAGGTCCAAACACACATGTTCAAGTACTGCACTTGATCAGCATTGCCAGACTCTTACCGGGTTGTTTTAGTTCAGGCCCGTGCCCCTCAAAATTAGATTCGAGTTTCTTACATGTATTCAGACTACAACTTTATATTGCACATTTAGTTTTTCAAACAGCATAATTTTACCTAGGATATTTTAGAATCACAGTGACTACTTTGCAGAATTTTTTTATGTCAACAAAATTGTTCATTTGAAAGAATGAAAAGGAGAAAAATCATACATATCCCAAAGGTCTGCATTTTATAATGGCTATGACAAAATTTTTTAAATTATATTCTAAAAATTGCTTCCTTCAAAGACTTACTAGCCAAGGCAAATAAACAGGACATGTGAAAATTTGAAACAATCTCTTTTAGATGCCTTCACATTTCAACTTAAATGAAACAGGATTCATCTCATTATTCCTTATCTCCTAAGCTCTCCCATTACCATCAGGCCCCTATCCTCCTTCCTGCCTGCTTTCCTTTCCATCTGACCTACATGAAACAAAACTCAGTAACCTCTTAAAGTTAAATCCCCTTCAGAATAGAACAAGTGCCATGTGGCTAATTTTTAAGCTCTAGTCTGGTTCTGAACTGAAAACCATTATGAGAGACTATCCAAAGCCACAAAAGATCCACAGGAATTTACAGAAGCGTTTAGAATGCTGTGAACTTCAAACTAGTTTTTACACCTATTGCTCTCTCAATAAATGGTATCATCAACACACTGACTTGTAAAAATCGGAAATCTAAGAATCCCTAACAATGCACAACTAAGCTCCTTCCAGTGCTTTCTGATTTTGAAGTATTCCTAGCTATTTTGCCTAGTTTTTCCTGGAATAAAAAAAAAAAAGCCTAGTTGATAATTTTATTGGGATCTTGCTGATTTTTAATTTACTGTGGATACCAAAATGTCTTTACGATATCGTCTTTCTTTATGAGAACATACTACAGTCATGTGTCACTTAACAGGGATACACTCCGAGAAATGTGTCATTAGGTGATTTCATTGTTGTGAGAACATTATAAAGTGTACTTACACAAACCTACATGGTACACCCTATTGCACACCTAGGCTAATATTTAGGATATACGTATTGTCTACTGCTCCTAGGCTACACACCTGAATAGCATTTTACTGTACTGAATACGATGGTAATTCTTTATCTATCTAAATGTAGAAAAAGTATAGTAAAAATACGGTATTAGCATCTTAGGGAACCACCATTATATGTGTGGTCTATCAATCATCAAAACAATACCATATGGCACATCTTTTCCATTTATCAAGTCTACTTCTCCACCAACATAAATTCTAAATAACTGTTTAATCTCTCCATTGCTATCAACCTCCATTACTAACAGCCCTATCCAGGCTATGATCATCTCTCACACTGAGTATTTACTAGTCTACTAGTAGACATATTTACTAGTATCCACTCCTTTCCCAGCCCAATGCCTTTTCCATACCACAATCCAGAGCGATATTTTCAAAGTACAGATCTAACCATGTTACCTTCCTCTTTAAAATAATTTCATTTGCTTCCCACTGTACATAGGATAATTACCAAAATTCCTAACATGGCCTAAAAGACTAGATCCCTATCTGTTTCTCCAGACGCCATTTGTATCACGGACCTTCTCACGTCTGTACTTGTAGCAGCACTGGCCAGTTCGCTACTTAGCCACTGACCTTTTATAAATGTTATCTCTCCTTTCCCCTGATACACACTCTTCACTCCCCTGTTCCCGTCGTAAATTGCTATTCATCTTCAGAGCTCAAGGTCCTCAAGATACCTTTTGCATTCTCCATGACCAGATCAAATCCTCTAGTGTCAAAGAAATATATTGTCCTTCATAATATTAACCACAGTTCTAGGCATATATGAATTTTTGTGATTTTGTGAGTACCTTATTCCCTATGAAATATCCATGAGGGCATAGATGATTTCTAGTTTTGCTAAATTTTTATTACCAGCATAGTAGTTTCAGTCACATAATCTTTTTTTTTTTTTTTAAGGGAAAGAGAGAAGTTGGAACAATGTGACAGAAATGGCTAGCCGTCCACAACTCAGCTTTCCCTTCTCCACAGCTGAATTGTTGCTAAGAAGCAATCTTTGCATTTAGGTGAGAGAGTGTATTAGTTCCTGGCAACATAATGAAGGCAAGAACACCAAGTGTCCATTCTAGGCCCAGGGTTTTAAGAAACAGATAAGCCTCCTTCAACTTCTCCTTCAATTTCCACCAAGTGAAGAGGACAGCAGGCCCTAGGCCTAGGGTAATGCAAAGGCAGAGGATGGATCACCACATGAAAAAACAGCAAGTAGATCAAAAGCACCTTCAGTTTAACTGTTACAAGATTTAAAGCTAAATTTCTATTATATTAAGTTTCTGATGTTTGGAGGTTCATTATCTTAATGTAATGGCCTTAACAGAAACCAAGATACACACTGGCTTATCAGTTAGGTGCAGATAGCAAGGGAACAGCTATTTTCAAATGGAAAATTTAAGATGCATAGAATGCTGTGGCAATAACAACATTTACTTAATAACTTATTTTTGGGGACAGAATCTCACTCTGTTGCCCTAGGTAGAATGCTGTGGCGCTGTCATAGTTGCTCACAGCAACTTCAAACTCTCGGGCTCAAGTGATCCTCGTGTCTCAGGTCTCCTAGTAGCTGGAACTATCAGCACCTGCCATAGCACCTGACTAATTTTTCTATTTTTAATAGAGGCTGTTCTATTGCTCAGGCTGGTCTCAAACTCCTGAGCTTAGCTGATGCTCCCACCTTGGCCTCCCAGAGTGCTAGGATTACAGATGTGAGCCACCACACCAGGTCTAACCATTTAATAAACCTATAGTCTGCAACAGCTTGGAAGACAGACAGGCAGTTTTTAGGCTCACATCTCTCGGGAAACAGCTTAAAAGAGAAAGAAAGAGTACTTAGTGTTAGCTATTATTTGTCAGCAGCAAGGGCTTTCAAGAAAGTGATGAGCTCATATGGAATCAAGTTAAGTGTCTATTGGTTGATAAATGGATGAAGCATTTCCTTCACACGCAAACACACACACACACACACACACAAAATGTGTGTACTATTCAGCCTTATAGAGGAAATCCCGTCATTTTTAAGAACATGCATGAACCTGGAGGATATTATGTTACATAAAATACACCAGGTGTAAAGAAATAAATTCTGCATGATCTCACTTGTATTTGGAATCTAAAAAGGTGAACTCACAGAAGCAGAGAATAGTTGGAGGTATTTAGCTCATTGTCTAATATACAGTGTAAAT
Source organism: Perodicticus potto (assembly GCA_963574655.1). Classification (NCBI taxonomy): domain Eukaryota; kingdom Metazoa; phylum Chordata; class Mammalia; order Primates; family Lorisidae; genus Perodicticus; species Perodicticus potto. The sequence continues at coordinate 21,231 of CAUYRH010095032.1, forward strand.
TTCTAACATATGTGTATTGTGTGAATGGACCAGAGGTTGGCCAGGGGCTGGGAGTGGGGGAGCTGGGAAAGAATGGGGAGAAGTTGGTTAGAGGGTGCAAAGTTTCAGGTAGACACAATAAAGAAGTTCTGGAGATCTAATGTACAGCATGGTGACTACAGTTAACAATAATGCATTATATACCTGGAAATTGCTTAGATTTTCAATGTTCCCACCCAAAAAAAGTGAATAGATATGTTAATTAGCTTAATTTTGTCATTTTGCAGCATGTACTTATATCAAAATATGCTGTGCCATAAATATGAATTATTTTTATTTGTCAATAATACCTTAATAAAGCTGGGGGAGGGAAGAAAAAAAAGTGATGAACTCAGGAGAAAACTCTCTTATCTATACACAATACATTTGTCCAGAGAACGCAGACATGGTCCCACTTTTCTTGAAAATTTTCTGTAAATACTTCCACCTTATAGCACTTTTACTTATAGAAATCCTATAGCGTTCTACCACCTTAATATTTATTAACTACTACACGTCCACAAGAAAACAATACTTTATTCTTTTCATGTGCAATGCTATGGATATATTTCTCTGAAAATCTACCTCTTAAATACAAAAATAATCCAGTGATCTTACTACCTACTGTCCTCCAAGGGAAACCCTAAAAGTAAAGAATCCAGAGGTGAAAATGGAAAGAAATTAAAGATGGGTTGAAGTGTAATTCTTGGAAGAACTAATTTGGAAAAGAGACCTATTTATACCTACTTTCACATGGACCAGCTAACTTACAGCTGGATTTTATCTACTATAAGATAAATATATTGGCTCGGCACCTGTGGCACAGTGATGAGGGCGCCAGCCACATACAGCGTGGGTGGCGGGTTCAAACCCAGCCCAGGACAGCTAAACAATAGCAACTGCAACAAAAAATAGCCAGGTGTTGTGGTCGGCGCCTGTAGTCCCAACTACTTGAGAGACTGAGGCCAGAGAATCGCTTAAGCCCAAAAGTTTGAGGTTGCTGTGAGCTGTATTGCCACAGCACTCTACCAAGGGCGACATAGTGAGACTCTGTCTCCAAAAAAAAAAAAAAATAAAGAGAGAGAGAATACACTTTGGCCCTCTCTCTCCATTCTCTATTTTATATAATCAGTGTCCAGGTTACAAACGAAATAGGTTCTGTATGTAGGTTTGTTCTTAAGCTAAACTTGAATGTAAGTTAGAACAGGTATGTTTATCTATTACCAATAATAGGCCCTGTTCAAAAGTGCAAGCTGTACATAAGTCAGATGTTTGTAACTCGAGAATACCTGTAGATCTGGTCCATTCACACAATACACATATGTTAGAAATTTACACTGTATATTAGACAATGAGCTAAATACCTCCAACTATCAATAAACAAGGCAGCGCCTGTGGCTCAGCGAGTAGGGCGCCGGCCCCATATACCGAGGGCTGCGGGTTCAAACCCAGCCCCGGCCGAACTGCATCAAAAATTAGCCGGGTGCTGTGGTGGGCGCCTGTAGTCCCAGCTACCTGGGAGGCTGAGGCAAGAGAATCGCCTAAGCCCAAGAGGTGGAAGTTGCTGTGAGCTGTGACTCCACAGCACTCTACGGAGGGCAATAGAGTGAGACTCTGTCTCTACAAAATAAATAAATAAATAAATAAATAAATAAATAAAATAAACAAGGCCAATAAGGTCTTTGTCAAACTGTATGTGTGTGTGTTTGCATAAATTCTATATAATAGGGTAGGGCTGGACTAGATGAATTATGCCAGGCCTAATCTCCACCACAGAAAGACTTAAGGCAGAACCCCATACAAACACTATACACGAATAGCCCTATTTACATAAATGCCATCATAGTCTACACTAAAGGTTCTCAAATGAGAATCCTTGAATAGGGTAACAAGAGAGCTGTGTAACAAACTTGTTAACAATAAAAAATTCCAATATCCATTCTCAGCAATTTCAATTTAATAGATCTGGAATAAGTTTTTATAAAGTTCTACCTGGATGATTCTGACACTCGTTGATTTGAGGGCAATTGGTCACACAATGCCTAGACTTATTACTTAACTGTTCCATATTTCTTTTTTCACAAAGCACAGCAAACTACTAGGCTATTCAATATTGGGAACACAGAATAAGTTGTTTTCAAGTAGACAAACAAAGGCATTTTAAGCTGTTTGGTGTTTTGCTTTGTTTTCCAAAGTCTAAACACTCATTGTTGAGACGCTTTCTCTTTGGGAGAGAAAAAACAAACTGTAAGGCAGTGCTTGTCAAAATGTAGGACATCAACTATTAGCAATATGGCAGATAATTTAATATGGTACCCAAAATGATTTTAGATGGTTAACACAAATCCTTTTAAATGGCATATAGACACACACTAAATACCACTGACTGATAGGAAAAATGTATTATTTTTTCAATTATCTTTCAATCAAAAATCCTCAATTGGCTATCAGTAAGCATCATACACCTCTCTGTCATTGTCTCACTTTAATAGAGGGAGAGGTTGCTTCCGAGCCTTCGGCAAACAACAGTGTCTAGCAGAAATTTAGTAACATCCTTCTGTTTTCACTATATTTTTAAGACTATCATCTATGTAAACAAAGCATGTGATATACTGTTTTTCCATCATTCACAATGATGAGTAAATAAACAAATAAGAAGGCGAACTTAAAATAGCATAAATTATATGCAGATACTGCAAAAATTATGTGAATGCTTTGTAAATGAATGAAGTTTGGAAATACTACTATGTGAGGTATTACTACAAGTAAAAACTAATTTCTCTCTCCCTCACTTAAGCATACACACAAACATAAATATACACAAACACAGATCACATAATGAGTTAATTCAAAAGAACAATCAAAAGCCACAAAATACTTGTAGAAGACATTTTTAATAAAATGTCTATTGTATGTACCACTTGACAAAAATTACTACTTTTGCATGATCTTACTAAATTAATTTGATAATCTCTCACTGCACATATAAGAGAAACCTTTGGTGTTATCTGAAAGCCATGACAATTATTATTCTGCAGTTTATCTGATATACCTTATAATCCTTGGGTCGGCAGCAGCCAAGATGAGAATGATCTGAAAAAGGATGTATAAAAGAATTAAAGTTGCATAGCAAACTATTGCATAGCAAAAAGAAGTTGGTTTCACCTTTGATTTTGGCTACTATCACTGCTTCTACAATTATAATTCATACTGCACATTTCAGAAATACTTCCAAGTCCTTCAACAGTCTTACATCATCCAAGATGATACGCCAACTAGTTAAAGTCTGTATTGGGTCTTCAGCAATTAAGTGATTTCACAAATAGTTAATACCATTTTCATCTGAGTAAGAGATATACAAATACAGACAGGAATGATTTTTAGTTAAGGTAAAAATATTTTTAGGTAAACTAATTTATGTACAGAAAATAGATAATTTTTAGTTGATAACCAGTTAATGATGAAATACAATTTGCATGTATAGATTTGACAAGACATTGTGAAAGTATATTTTGGAGTCCATGCCCGAACCAAATGGGTGTAATAAAATAGTACCAGCTTTACAGGGTGGTAGCATACGGCAGAGTTTTGACTTTGTTGACCAACAGATTTGTATTACATCCCAAGCACCAACTATATGACTTAGGGCACATTACTTAACCTTACATTAAATATTACATGAAACGCACTATTACTAACACCATCATCAACAACATTATCACTGTCTGAATTGGATAAGCTCAAATTCTGCCAACTATCAGATATATTGTTCTGTTCAAATTATAGAAACACAAGCTAGCTTTCATTCCCCACTTTAAAAGTATAAAGACATTGCCTATCTTAGCTCAAAAAAGAGTCACAGTGAATAATATTAAACAATTTGTGAAAGTCCCTAGAATAGTATCTGGCACACAATGTATTTTTAAACTAACTCTAAATCTCTTCCTTATATAACATCCACTACATTATATATGCACACGTTTGGTTTTATTCATTACTTAAGGATTCAATTTTTAAGAATCAATTTATAGGTGTCATAAGTTTATTGATAGTCAAGGAAATCTGAACCATAATTTGCAATTCCACTTCCTCACTCAAACATTTCAGTAAAAAACACTCTAAGAATCTGTTTTACCTTCCCAAACTACCTGACCAAAAAAAAAAGAAAAAAGCCACATAAGAGAGACCTAAAATAGTTTGCATTCTGTAAATTTTTTTAGCATTTTTTATTGTACAAGATATTATTTTCTGAGTGCCCCGAACCACACCAGAAGTCAGCTGAAATATTAATGTCTTTCACACGAGCAAACTTCTCCATTTAATGTCACTAAGATTCAATTTACTTCAAGCACTTTTCAAAACTTTTTTTTGAAAAATGAACCCCAGGCTAACTCCTCTTTTATATAGTCTAATATACAGCATGGACCCAAATAGCAGAAGAAATAAATAAATGATAAGGACATACTGAGCCTAATTATCTAAAAATGCTAATTAACTTTGAAAATTAAAGTAATAATTTCTATAGGTGGTATATATCTTCTGGCAGCTACCATAATATTAAAAGTTCCAGCATATTAAAACACTGACACGTCTTCTGCTGTCCACAATCCATTTATAAATTTACTATACTTCAAACACGTTTAGAATTTTCTTTCGTTTGTACAAATTAAGCTATTATTTCTATCTGAGGTTTACCAATATTCATATTTAATCACCCTTACCAACAATTAGGTATTAAGTATATTCTAAATGTGAGAAATAAAGGAGATAAAATTCATGGCCCATGGCCATGAAGGACTTATAATCTATTTTGGTTAAGTTATACAAAGTTGAAGAGCAGCAGTATAAAGAATAGGCTAAATGTTAAATGGTAAGACAATTAATACTATCAAAAGATGTATCAGAGAGCGATCCCTCAAGGTTAAAGGTAATCAGAATAGACTTCCTACAGGTGGAGAAACTTGAGATGGGCACAATAAAGAGGTCTCACTTAGGACAAGAATAAAGAAAAAGTTAGTTCTTTCTTGTGTGTGTGATTTTTTTTCTTTATTTGGAACAGAGTCTCTCTCTCTCTGTTACCCTGGGTAGAGTGCTCTGAGGCCATCATAGCAAACCTCAGTCTCTCAGGTTCAAGAGATCCTCTTGCCTCAGCCTCTCAAGTAGCTGGGATTACTGGAGTCTATCACAACAACTGGCTGGCTTTTCTGTTTTTAGTAGAGATGGGGGTTCTCCCTCTTGCTCAGGCTGGTCTCAAACTCATAACTCAATTTACCTGCCTCAACCTCCCAGAGTGCTAGGATTACAGGTGTGAGCCACTGCACCTGGTCTTGTACATGTAATGCTGAACAACTTACTTTACTTCTTTAAACCCCAGGGGATTTTTGTCCATAAAATGGGAATTAGTGATAGTCTCTAACTTTATGAGGCTACCATGAATAATTAACCAATGTACTATGAGTAAAGCATTTATAATAGCAGCTAGCAGAAAACACATATTCAATAAATGTTAGCTATTATTTGATTCTCTATTAACTTCAAGAAATAGGTTTTATATAGGGCCAGGCATGGTGGCTCACGCCTGTAATCCCAGCACTTGGAGGTGGTCGAGGCGGGAGGATTGCCTGAGCTAACAGGTTCGAGACTGGCCTGAGCAAGAGCTGAGGCAAAAGAATTACTTAAGCCCAAGATTTGGTGTTGCTGTGCCCTGGCACTCTACCGGGGGCGACAAAGTGAGACTCTGTCTCAAAAAAAAAAAAAAAAAAAAAATAGGTGTTATGAACTAATGTTTGTGTCCCTCCAAAATTCATATGTTGAAGCCCTAACTCCCAAAGTGATGATGATATTTAGAGATTGGATCTTTGGCCCTAATAATGGGGTTAATGTGCTTATAAATAAAGATATCAGAGAGTTTATTCTCTTTCTCTATGTCTTGCTCTCTCTCCATCCCCTCAGTCACCACCCACCCACAGCCTCCACACACAAAAATCATATGAACACACAGCAAGATGGTGGCCACCTACAAACCAAGAGAAGAGAACTCAAATGAAAACTACCTTGCCAGCACCTTCATCTTCCTAGGTTCCAGAACTCTTGAGAACATAAATATCTGTTGTTTAAGCCACCCAGGCTATAGTATTATTAAAGCAGGTTGAAGAGACTAATACTAACACAATACATAGGATTGATAATTTCTATTTTGCATTCCAGAGATTGACTTCCTATCTAACTGATAAGTGATGGTATTGAGTCTTTTAGTAGTTCAGTGCTACTTCTAGTAATATAAAAATAGTATTAACAGATTTCCCTATTATAAAACAAAAGCAGATAGGAGAATAAAACTGTCATTAGTCTCGAAAATGACATCAGATTGTGGATTTGCTAAACAAATGAATGTGACATATAATCAAAATAATGTTAACAAAATGCCAAGTAGCAATTAACAGTTCTGGTTAAAAACAAAATATAATAGTCATAAAAACATTCCCATCGCCACCATTTATGAGAAGCTAAGATCCACTTTGTCTCTAAAGTCACCATTCACACTCAGATGAGTGGGATAATTTAGAGCCTTTGTACCCTTTCTCTCTGTGTACTTGACCTTCATTTGCTGGCTAAGACATGACTCAGTCCCAAGAGACCAATCCTGACTCTAAGCAAGGACTTGGGGAGCTTTAAACTAAAACTCAATTCTCTGTATCAACTCATTTCTTCTATGAAAGTAATTCCTGAACTCAGTCCTACCAATTATAGCTAATATGTGTTGCTACCTACGTGTCAATCCTTGTTTTGGCAACTTCCACAGTACTCTACTATGAAGGGTACTACTATCCACTATTTCAGTCCATTTTGTGCTCTGCTGTAACAAATATCTGAAACTGGGTAAAAAATAAATGGGAATTTATTTTCTCACAGTTCTGGAGGCTGGGAAGTCCAAGATCAAGGCATCTAGCAAGGGCTTTCTCACAGCACCATCACATGGCAGAAGGTGAAAAGCAAGGAGAGGGAAGAGATTCTAATTAGATCTCTCTTCCTGGCTTACAGATGGCCACTTCCTATTTAAGTCCTCACATGGCAGTGAGAGAGGGAAAGAGCAAGCTGTCTGGTGCCTTTTCATATAAGAACACTAATGCTATGATAAGGGCCCCATCCTCATGACCTCATCTAAACTTAATCAACTCTGAAAGGTCCCATCTCTAATTATATCTTCAGGGATTAGGCTTAAATATGTGAATTTTTAGGAGATACAATTCAATTTGAAATAATGTCCTTGTCAAAATAATTTATACATAAAGAGGAAGGCATGGAGGGGAAAGTTAAAAAGAGAGAGCAGGAAAAGGAAAGCAAATATTACTATTTGTAGGTACTAAATGAAAGGTATATGGGAATTCTTTGCACTATTTCTACTTTTCTGCAAGCCCAAAATTATGTCAAAATAAGAAGTTAAAAAAAGCAGTGTATCTCTTCTGATCATACTTCTACCCAGTGCAGATTAAAAGTAGAAACTGTATCGGTTCTGCTGGCAAATATACAATTGTCAAGAGAAATCAGACATTTGAATGCTCAAAAATAATCTTCCAAAGAAACAACTATGTTCAAGTTAGTTTCCTTTGACGTGTCCTTAAAGCTCATTTTCTATATCCATAAGTTTCTTCCCAGAGGGGAAACAGAGTGTAACATTTGTTTCTAATTTTACATAATCTGCTATTTTGAATATAAGAGACTTATTGATTATCACATCTATTTCCCTGTTAGTGCTAAAAATATATGTATAAAATAAACAAACACGGGCAGCAACTGCGGCACAATGGGTAGGGTGCCGGCACTATATACCGAGGGTGGCAGGCTCAAACCTGGCTCTGGCCAAACTGCAAAAAAATAGCCGGGCGTTGTGGCAGGTGCCTGTAGTCCCAGCTACTCGGAAGGCTGAGGCAAGAGAATCGTCTAAGCCCAGGAGTTGGAGGTTGCTGTGAGCTGGATGACACCATGGCACTCTACCAAGGGTGACAGAGTGAGACTCTGTCTCTAAATAAATAAATAAATAAATAAATAAATAAACAAACAAACAAACAAGCACAAACTCAGAAAAGCATATTCTGCTTTCTCAGAAAGGCATATTCTCAGAAAAGATTATTACACTTCCTCATTTTTTTTAAAAAAGAGATTGAATATACACTATAGTTTAGAAAATGAAAGAGATGAAGCTCCCATGTTATGATTCCATTTTTTTTCACTGTATGTCATTTTTCTTCCTCTATGACTTTCTCAGTGTGCAGTAAATTAACTTTCAAGATGTAACAGTGGAAACAAGGCTTGACTTGACTAGCTCCATTTTGTTTCAGACCACCTGCAGCAATATCCTTTAGGTTAAAAGCTTCTACTTAGCTCTTCATATTGGCCAGCTAATTATAGGAAGAATTTAGTTTGCAATACAACTCTTAAAAAAAGATAGCTGTCCCTTTCCCTAAACTAACTTGCAGGAAGGTAAGGAAAGTATGCATGTGAATACAATAATACTATGTTAAAGAGTTATAGGAACACTAGATCTGACCTTCATCCTCCAAAGTTAACCAACCAAGAACAAAGATGTTTCATAACCTTCTTGGACCCTTGCTGATGCTGAAATGCCTGCAGTTCTTGGTTATCTCTTGCAACACCCCCCCCACCCAACATAAAAAGAAGCCTAAATGTCATACTAACTTACCATTGGTGGTGCTTTAACATACTAGGCCTCTATCTCCTGGGTTTGCTGGTTCTCCACATAAAAGTTGCTTTCTTTGCCCCAACACAGTATATCTTGATTTACTGTCCTACAGCAGTGGTACCAGCTTAGGCTCAGTTCCAAAGGCTGGTAGTGAATACCTGCTTAACCCACCAGCCACACCCACAGATACTAATACTCAAATACCCTTAATTATATAATACTATTTAACCTTATTCATAAAAACCACCTTTATATTGAATTTTAAAAGCAACTTATCTAACAACAAGGACTAGGACTAAAGATGAAAAAATATTCTTATAAACTAAACTTAAAGAATGTTATCTTCTCAGAAAGATAAATAATAACTACTATGGTTATAAGGACAGCTGATATTCATTAAGCATCTTTTGTAATAGAGCATTTTACATGGTAACGTGTCGTGTTATCTGCATTCTTTAATGAATAAACTAATTATCAAAGTAGTTAAAATTACTTAGTGAGAATGGGTTCTATAGTCAAATTATTTTAGAAAAGTTGAATAAAACTAAATTAATCAAGTTATTTCTTAATAGAAGGCATTAGTTTAACATGCTGATATATATGTTAAAGAGAGAGAATGAGAGAGAGAAAGTTTAAAGTAACACACAAATTTTATTATTTTAGAGAGTATCTATATGGATGTCCCACAAGTTGTAAAAAGCTGTACTATACCACATTATCTAATAATAAGATTAAAGTTTTGTTTTTGTTAACTGATGCCAAGTTAAGAGCTTGACTGTAGTCCAGGCAACTGAAGCGATGAAGAAAGATAACTTCCAGCTTACCATTGTGCATCCGGGACCATCCATCTCTTTCACAATCTCTGCCAGAAGATCCAAACAAAGTATCAGCCCTGGGACTTGGGGGATCAACCTAGAGCAAGCAGGATTTTGATATAAAAAAAAGACCTTAAATATTCCCAGTCTTTTAATGTCATGGCACCAGAAAAATGACCATAGTACAGAGACCACATATCATCAGGTTAACATACCCCCCATAAGGGTCAGGTAAGTTCCAAAGTCAAATATTTTGCTATTCATTTTTAAGCAAAATTAAAATTAAACTCCAAAAATTTTTATTTATGTATTTGTGCCTACTTTAAAACGAACAGATTTGCAATTGAAATTGCAAATGTCTATTACTCCGTTGCCTATTTTGCTTTCTATCAAAAGATTTACAAAAGAGTAATCCATTTTGCCACATTTAAAAGCCAAGACTAGTCATTTGCTCTTCATCTCCTCAGCATGCACTCTTTGAATTCAAATAATGTTTTTACTTGTCTGTGTTCAGAGGCCTAGTATGCTCAGTGCCTTATAGCTTATTATATTGTCAACCAAATTTTCTAACTCAAAGTAAAAAATCAAAATGACATAAATGTGTAAAAAGACATCACTGTTCATCAAAGGACAGTATCAAGAAGGCAACCCACGGAATCAGAAAAAATATATTAACAAATAATATATCTGATAAGGAGTTATTATCCTGACTCTATAAAAAGCTCCTATATGCGTATAACTCAACAACAAAAAGTAGATTTTAAAATGGGTAAAAAACTTGAATAGATATTTCACCAAAGAGGGTATACAAATGGCCAACAAGCACACCAAAAAATGCTCAACATCACTAATCATTAGGGAAATGGAAATCAAAATCATAGTGACCTCTCTCTCTTTCCCCTTCTCTCTTTCTCTCTCTGTCTCTCTCTCTCCCCCTGCCCCTTTTCTCTCCTCCTTGGTGCTGCTCTGCAGCATCCCTCGCCAATAAAGACCTTTCGCACAAGCAAAAAAAAAATCATAGTGAGATACCATTCCATACCCATGAAGATGGCTATTATAAAAATAAATAAATAAATTACAAATGTTGGGGAAGATGTGGAGAAATTTGAATACTTATCTACTATTAGTGGGAATGTAAAATGGTATAGCTGCTTTGGAAAACAATATTATCAAAAAATTCTCAAAAAATTAAAAACATAATTACTGTATGGTCTTAGCAATTCTATGTCTGAGTATATAACCCAAAGAATTGAAAATAGGAGCTCAAACAGCTATTTGTACACCCATGTTAATAGCAGTGTTACTCACTTTGTACACCTGTACTTATAGCAATATTATACATAATATCTAAATAATGGAAGCAGGTTGCATATTTATCAACAGAGAGATGAATGGACAAACAAATGTCATATAGACATACTATTTAGCTGTAATAGCAGCTAAATACTAGCTAAATAGCAAGACAATACTATTTAGCTGTAAATGGGAAGTAAATTGTGATATATGTTGCAACATGGATGAACCTTGAGGAATTATGCTAAATGAAATAAGCCAGTCACAAAAGGAAAAACAATATATAATTCTACTTCTATCAGGTATCAAGAGTAGTTGAATTCATAGAAACACAAGAGGGGGCAGGAAATGGTAGACTAGAGGCAGCCTGACAGAACCCTGCTCCCAAGGAAAAAAGTGAAAGGTGCAGGGAGCTGCCTACATGCAAATCACTCTTCTCTGAAGCAGCATTGTGAAGTCACAGAGAAGCAACATGCAGGGCACTTAGTGTGGGGGAAAAAAAAACAGGGTGGTACATATAAGATCAGAGAATGCGAGGCTAACAATAGAATAGAATACCAGAGCGCCTAAAGCTGTCCTGAGCTCTTGCGTACGCTGTACCAGCTCTGTACCTTGCTGGAGAGCGAGTGGACTGACCTGTGGCTTCCCTGAACTATGCTCTGGAACTTGAAGCCGAGCACTTCACTCCTAGAGCACAAAGGGGTTTGAGCAAGGGGAGGGACCACAGCACAGCAGGCTCTCAGCTGAGAGGCTGTAGGCAAATGCTTTGGGTCCTAGGTGGGGCAATGGAGAGCTATGACCTTAGCCTGCCTGACCTGGCATCCATGAGACCTCCATGCCTGCACAGTGGCCTGCCGCTTGCTTTGCCTGGAATCTACCTTCCAGGCCCCAGTTGCCTCCAGACTGCTTGGTCCTGACCCCACCCTCCAGGTCAGATCAGCCCACCAGCTGCACAACCCCGTTTCTGGTACAGAAGCCCTGCTCAGAGAAACTGCTTTTGCCTCCACCCTATTTATGGCTTGGAGGCTTTCAAGTCAGGGTACAACGGGCTCTGACCTGAGAAGCTTTGGTTGGCTACTTCAGTAGGCCCTGAGTAGAGCATGGAGAGCTCTGTGGTCCCTGGGCCACTTGCAGCCAACCTCTGTCAGCCTTATTTGACATCCACAGGGCCCCTTTGCCTGAAGAGCAGCCTTCTGCTTGTTCAGCCACAGCTCACCTCTCCAAGACCTGCCTCCTGCCTGCTTGGCCCTAACCCCACCTTCGGGGTTGGATCAGCCCACCAACTGCAGCATCCTGCTTCTGACGCAGCAGCCATGCTCAGAGTTTCTGCTTGTGGCTTCTCCCCAGTCCCACCTCTGAGGCTCTCACACCAGGGACTGAAGTTCTGCTTCTGTGCCTCCAGAACGTCCACCAGGCCCAAGATACCATCTATAAGTCTCCAGGGTACACCTGGACCCCAAAACCCCACCCCAGAGTGTCCACTACCCCACTTATCAATTCTTTCAATGAACATGAAAGGCTTGAACTCCCCACTAAAGAGACATAAGACTGACTAAAAGGATAAAAAAAAATGTAACTCAAGTATCTGCTGTCACCAGGAAACACACCTAACCCACAAGGACTTCTTCAAACTTAAGGAGAAGGGAAAGAAAACAATATTCAATGCAAATGGAAACCAAAAGAAAACTGGTATACTGATTATCATATCACAGAACACAGACTTCAAATCAACAAGAAGACATAACAACTCTAAATATCTATACACCTAACACAGGTACATCAGATTCATAAAGCAAATCCTACTTGATCTACACAAAATGATAAAAATAGCACCATAACAGCCACACTGACAAAATGAAACAGATCCTATAAAGAAAAAATAAAGGAAGAAAGGACTTGAATAGAACTATAGAACAAATAAATGGACCTAACAGACTTGTATAGAACATTCTATCAAAAACCACTGAATAGGCTCAGCGCCCATAGCTCAGTGAGGAAGGCACCAGCCAGATACACCTAGGCTGTTGGATTCGAGCCTTGCCCAGGCCTGCTAAATAACAACTGCAAGTAAAAAATAGCTGGGCATTGTGGCAGGTGCCTGTAGTCACAGTTGCTTGGGAGGCTGAGGCAAGAGAATCGCTTAAGCCCAAGACTTGGAGGTTGCTGTGAGCTATAAAGCGATAACACTCAACTGAGAGTGACATAATGAGACTCTGTCTCAAAAAAACAAAAACAAAAACAAAAAAACACTGAATATATGTTCTTCTCATCAGTTCACGGAAAATTCTCTAAGCCTAGGCCACAAAACATGTTTCAACAAATTTAAAACACCAGAAATTATAACATGCATCTTCTCAGATTAAAATTAGATGTCAACATCAACAACAACAAAAAATAAAAATTTAAAAAGAAAGAAATTTAACACCAACAGAAATACTCATCTTTACACAAAGTCATGGAAACTAAACAACCTATTGCTGAACCATAGTTGGGTAATGGTGGAAATTAAGATGAAAATCAAAAAAATTGTTCAAACTAAATGATGGAGACACAAGTTATCAAAACCTATGAGACACAGCTAAAACATGCCTGAGAAGAAAATGCATAACCTTAAATGCCTACATCCAAAAGACAGATCAAAAATTAATGAATTGTCTCAAGCAACTGGAAAAGGCAGAGCAAACCAACCCCAAAACCAGCAGAAAAAAAGAAATAAGCAAGATCAGAGGAAAACTACATGAAATCAACAACAAAAGAATTATACATAAGATTAATGTAATATAAAGTTTGTTCTTTGAAAAGATAAACAAATATGAGGCTTCCGGCTAGATTAACCAGAGGCAGAAAAGGACTCTTCCTTTCTCTTCCATTTAATTTGTAATTGTGGGCAAACATGAAATTAAAGGCATTCTTAAGCTACAACCAAACATGCAACTAAAACATTACCTGAATATTGTTTAAACAGCCAACAAAATATAATCAGAACGAATGAGAAATTCTATAGAAATGACAAAAACAATCACAATAACCTCAATAATATATTATCATTTAAAAGTACCCATTACACTGTATATTTTGTTTTATAACTAGAAACCTGTAACTTTAGGATAAAAGAGTAAAGGATTCATAGTCAAAACATAAACATGGAATGAAATGTTGATTTAAGGCACATTTAAATATTTTAAAAAGGTAACAAAGAAAATCTGAACTTTCAGATGTATATGTTCAAGAAACTATTAAATTGCCAAAGGGTCCTATTTATAGGTTGAGTTAATTCATTTTAGAACTTATAAAAAAATGGATTAAAGATATTAGTCAGAAATCTTTTTATAGATGTCCCAAAAAGGTTTTTTGTTTTTTTTTTCGCTTTTGTATAGGTACTTAAATCTTGAGGTTCAGTATTTTTATATATGTTAATATATTTATACAAGGGACTTCAAAATGTTCACAGAAAAATTGAATTAAAAGATAAAAATATAAAATATAAATTTTATTTTTCAACACAAGCTTTATCAAGGTCAAGACGCTTTTTAGTAAGCAATGACACCAGCCATTTAGTTCATCCATGCTTACAGAAATGGGGGTCCTGGAAATTGAACCATATCAGTGTAGTATTACTGAGGAAAAATGGCTGCTCTTTATAGTTTCTAGATGTCTAACAACTTCTCATTAAAACTCCGGCAAAGTTGCCCTTGTTTGATGAGAGTACTGAGCAAGAACATTGTCCTGGCAAAGTATTCTTTTTTTTTTTTGTAGAGACGGAGTCTCACTTTATCACCCTTGGTAGAGTGCCGTGGCTTCACACAGCTCACAGCAACCTCCAACTCCTGGGCTTAGGCGATTCTCTTGCCTCAGCCTCCCGAGTAGCTGGGACTACAGCGTTGTCTTCTGCTAAACCTTTGACTAACTTTCTTAAAACACTCTCATAATAAGCAGATATTATCATTCTTTGGCCCTTCACAAAATCAACAATCAAAATGCTTACAGTATCCAAAGAAACTATCATTATGACCTTTGCTCTTGACCTTTTGCCCTTTTGCTTTGATTAGACCTCTTCTACCTATTGGCAGCCACTGCTTTGATTGTGCTTTGTCTTCAGGACCATACTGGAAAAGCCATGTTTCATCTCCTATTACAATTCTTTGAAGAAATGCTTCAGGTTCTTGATCTCACTTGTTACAATTTCTATTAAAAGCTCTGCTCTTATCTGCAACTAATCTGGGAACAAAGTTTTTGGTACCCACCAAGCAGAAAGTTTGGTCAACTTTAAATTTTCAGCCAGAATTGTATAAGCTGAACCAGTTGAGATATCTGTGGTGTTGGCTATTTCTGCTGTTAGCTTAGGTAAAGAACATCATTTCAAAGGAAAAACTTACATTCTACTATAATTTTTATGCAACCTGGGATGGGCAGGGTCTTCCTTTTCTGACAGAATATTTGGTTTTCTTTTAAAACTCCACTCTGCCATTGTAGTACTAATGTTAACTATAACCAAGTTCAATTTGTAGAGGAAATTATACTAGCTACTGTACAAAAAGAAAGGAAAACAGGATTTAACATGGCACTCATAATGTAGTTCATCTTTGCCAAGTTTAAAGATGAAAACATGTCCTTTTATTCTAATTTTTCATTTTAGATTCCTAGGTGAATGGTTCAGGAAACAAAATTGTTAACATAAGCTAAAAGTTGAAAGACATTTAAGAATATTTTAATGGAAGAAAATATGTGATCAATTTCAAATTGAAAGGCTTACATGTCTAATCACAAATGGAGGCTTATCTGTTTCTTTTTTGAATTCATAGGGTCCCAGATTTAAATGGGCCAGCCGCCGCCTGGTGTCTTCAGATAGCTCACACATCCGTCTTTTTGTGTAGGGAGATGGAGAGTGTGATTTTGAAGAAATTGTAGGCTGTTCATAGTTTTTTGCATTTACACAATATTTGCTTCTCTCAGGTGACTTGGATTTTTTCTTTTGTGATCTTGATGATCTGCTTTGCAGTCTGCCGTGTGATTTTTCAACTGGAGCCGAATGGTAAGTAAATTTATCCTAAACATAAAAAACAAAAATTAACTTGGGCAAAAGAGATTTTTTAAAAATCCCACTTGGAGAAAAAAATTTTAAGTCATTTTACAAGGACACACAAAGTCTATCAAAGCCAACCAGATTAGTCTTTCCTATCTGCCCATCTATGCTGATCTTGGTAAAAGTCAAACCTATATTCTAAGTGACTCTTTCTACAGTAGTTAACAAAGCACATTATATCAAACTTCCTTCTTAAGGCCAACTAACAAGGGCTTTATGAAGAATAAAGCCCAGGGAGGCACCTGTAGCTCAAAGGAGTAAGAAACCAGTCCCACATACCGGAGATGGCGGGTTCAAACCCAGCCCTAACCAAAAAGCACAAAAAAAAAAAAAAAAAAGAAAGAAAGAAAAAGAAAGCCCAGTGCTCAATCATTTGAAAAATCTAAGAAACAAAGTCAGAAACAAAGTCAGTCAGTTATTTTTCAGTATACTAAAAAATTAATGCAAATACTAGCTATCTTTTATACTTAAGTATTGGAATAATTGGCTACATAATTTAAGAATACTATGTTTAGCATTAGTAAAAACATATACCTACTTAGTTGATTATGAAATCTTCAAGAGAAAATTATAAAAGTAAGTTTTGTTCATGTAGGTATTATATACATATATATATGTACAACATGAAAATGTGTGAATAACTTTGTACACACTTTAATGAAATGCACTATTTGGAATAGGATATTGAGCCCATCCAAGCTAAAATTTTACTGAATTCAATGACAGATAACCATTAATCTTAATTTTGGTTTCATAGTTTTATGATTTTTTTTTTGAGACAGAGTCTCACTATGTTGCCCTGGGTACAGTGCCATGGCATCACAGCTCACAGCAACCTCCAACTCTTGGGCTTAAGCAATTCTCTTGCCTCAGCCTCCTCAGTAGCTGGGACTACAGGCATCCGCCACAACGCCCAGCTATTTTTTAGCTGCAGTTGTCGTTGTTGTTTAGCAGGCTGGGGCCAAGCTGGAACCCACCAGCCTCAGTGTATGTGGCCGGCGCCCTACCCCCTGAGCTACAGGCACCGAGCCTGGTCCCATATTTTTATAAAAGATGAATAAAGTTTAATAACTGGTATTTTATTCTATTTATTTATTTATTTATTTTTATTTATTTTTTTTTTTTTTGCAGTTTTTGGCCGGGGCTAGGTTTGAACCCACCACCTCTGGCATATGGGGCTGGCACCCTACTCCTTTGAGCCACAGGCGCTGCCCTATTTTATCTTTTTACAAAACTGGTTAACAGCCTAAAACTTTTGATATTAAAGTTTTTTAAATTGTTACTTCTTGTTATTAAGATAACATTTCATTCAACAAATCTCTGCCTTATAAATACTTTAATAGTTTAATTACAAGCAAATAATATAAGAATTCTTCATGTTTTATCTGGAGTTATAAGCAGCTTTTCAATTATAGAAAATGGACTCCTCAATCTCTGAATGTCTTCCTAACTTTAATGATGTTTAACCACCAATTCTACCTCCCTCTCTACTTTTTCAACTCTCTTCCCTATTTGCTAAAGGTATCTAAGTAAATAAAATAAAAATATGAATACAAAGAAAAAGAACCAATTTTTAAAAAGTAGATACAAAGGACAGAAAATACATTTTCCTAACTGGAAAAATAAGCCTATGAGTTTCATTCAGACCAGTACCATCAGATTATTCCAACTTTCCTTCCACCATAGTTTTTGATATGCTCCTGGACCTTTTTCCACCTTGCTCAAAGACTTCAACATGTAATCCAGGATTTTCCTCCCTTGTCTCACTTCATCCCTGTCTATGACATCACGCTGACTCACAGAAACAAGGAATGTTAGCATCAGAAAGGACCTCTGAGGTTTACTGAAACATTCAGGCAATGGATTTTTCTAAGACCTTGGAATTAGAGTTTCTATTTCTCAGTTTTAATTCTTTCTACTGTATCTTGGATTTCATAATTTTCTAGATCCACTGCATGCCCAAATCTAAAAATTCATTGTTGACCAAAATCTCTTTTCTTCAACCTTCTTCTTCTCTTCTGTCACTGGCCCTCCTCACCTCCTCAGTCCCTAGAGCTCTTTCCTAGAGTCCTTTAAACATTCTTAATATCTCTTACCTTCAGATCCAGCAGAACTCAGAATCATTCATTTCAGCAGTTCTATAAAATTCCTTCTTACATACTCACCTCTGATTATGCCAAAACTTAAGCAATTAACCCTATCTTCTTTATTAAAAGTTTTTGAATGCTGCATACTACTAGAGGAAGTTATAAACTACACAGTTCCTACTACAAAGGCACACTGTCTGACCTTACCTCATTCCTTAATGCACACTACTCATGCCTAGTAAAACTTAAAATAGTGGCTGTGTTGTACTGTTTATAAAACGGCTGTCATGATTTCCCTTCCTGTGTCCAACATAGGGTAGTTTCTCCTCCTATGATGACTTTAAATTCAACCATATGACTTCCTGTGGACAATAGGACAATGACTTAAAAAGTGCCTGTCCTCTTTTACTCCTAAAATTTTTCCTGCCACCACATAAATGAGCTGGAATTATTAGCCTGATAGATAATGAGATTCTCATGACTATTGTCCCACCTGAAATCAAGCTCATTACCAAAAATATGAAGTCTATCCCCAACCAAAAATTCTGCCAATTGCCAGGTATATGAGTGAAGACATCCTAATTCATTCAGCTCTAATCAGCCAGTCCAGACTAAAAGAATCACCCAGCAGATCTACAAAACTATAAGAACACACTTACTGTTTTAAGCCACGAAATTAGTGAGGTTTGTAATACAGCAAAAGGCTGCATGATACGGTAGATTAACACATTTATATTAATAAAGTTACTACTGATATTTGATTCTTTAATAATGAATTCTACTTTTAGTAGGTAAAAAGAACTGAGTAGAAAAGTAGTTTTATTCCAGAAGAATTACAATAATATGTTAATTTTCAGTCCATTCAATTGGTGACAAATAGACATCCAATTTGAAAATAAAGTGATGAAAGAATAAAGATCAATCCAAGTACTTATAAACATAAATAATTTTGTAAAATCTATTTACTCCTCCCAAAAAATCAGTGTGTTTTATTCTTATCATTAAAACTAAAGATGCTGCTTTATAGCCATTAAAGTTTTAATTGTAAATAATATTCCTTCAGAGAAAAAGTGAATTTACAACCTTCTTAAGGATTTAAGGATTTATTTCAAGGATTGTTAACAATCAGAATTTTAATGGAAGAGTCTATGGTGCCTACTAGGCAATGTTTTCTACCTTATATCCGAATTTCATCTGTTGTCATCTGTATCTCCCCAATAATCTGAATTCTTAAGATTAATCTTAATCTAACAGTGACAGTAGCCCTTATCTTATATGTCCTATGTCAGGCACATTACGCGTATTCTCTAATATTCGTGGCAGGGTTAGGAGGAAATGGAACCAAGATCTTCTGTATTTAACGCATATTAAACACTGTCCAAGACTAATGCCTATTTTCTCACATCTCTGTTCAATAATGATCAAAAGAAAAATATTTAAATTTTAAGTCAAAAAAGTAAATATACAGAAGAGAATTATCAAAAGCTTACAGGAGAAAATGTTAGTTGATAAGTACAATGAAATTACTAGTGGGTAATGGTTTTATATTTTAAAAGAGCTCTTTTACCAAGCTGTATACTTAGAACATATGTACTTTTCTATGTATATATTTCAGACAGAAAGTTAAAAAGATAAACAGACTTCACTACCCATCCATTAGATGGACATAGTATAGAGAGAAAAATTGTTCAGGCAAAGCATTTCTAACAATTTACAAGTGTGCACAGTGCATATCTCAAAAGCAAGTAAATAGTATATCTCCTTATCTGCCCTAAAAGCTATATTTCAGCTTGCATTTAAAAAATAAATGACTACACCCTAAGTCTGAAATACTAAAGATCCTACTAAACGGAATAAGTATGGTCCCCTCAATAATTCAATATTTTACCTTTACTACCTTAAGTCATAGCATCCTCAGCAAATTTACTTAAAGGATGATAATTCAGTAAATTAACATTCTACTCCTTCCATGATAGGCCCAATCCTGTCCTGCTTGATGAGTCCACTGGGCTTTACACATTACTGGCTCTTAATCATAGGTAGGTCATTGTCACTAGATCACAATGTAACTGAGTAAGGTCCAGCCATTATTAGATAGCTTGTAGAAAAGGTAACAAGACTATCCTGGTGACACAGTAAGATGTTAGACCAGAAAGGAATATTAAATCCAGATATGTTAGACTACTATGGGCAGTTTTCAAAAACACAAAAGTACTCAGGCTGGAATGTCAAAGCTTCTCTTGCTATGACAGCACCAGTATGGCCACCAAAATGAGCAATAGTCCCTTGAGGAATTCAAGACACTCAAGAAACTACACTCACTAAACAACAATATACCATTCTGGGAACTCTGGACACCTTTCCTAAAAAGGTATCCTTTAAACATTTTGCAGAAATCTGTAACTTCTAAACATTTACAGAAGTCTCCGATCCAGATCTCTATGGGACTTCTTGACACCAACATCTTTCAGGAAGGCTGATTTCTCTTTGTTAAGGAGGAAGAAAAGTATATAAAGTGAAAAACAAAACAAAACAAAACCACCATGACACACTCTATCATGTATACCAAGTTTTTCATTCTCTATATTCTATATTTATTAAGATATAACCAAACTATTAAATACCCACATCAGTTGTTTGTAATTGAACTAAAAATTGATGCCCCAAGAAGTGAAAACAGCTGCAGAAAAAATAAAAGATTAATGCTTGTCAAATGGTCATAAATATAAACAGATAATATTAATCCATTAAAGACTTTAAGAAAATGATCTTAACCTGAGTGCGGCACTTCCTCGAACTTATCAGACATTCAGTAATAACTGAAGTTGTAGAAAATTCCAGCTTTGGAGCAATTCCCTGAGAGGAAAAATAAAGGTAATATTAGAGAGTTCCATTTTCAAGGAGTTAATTGTTAGGGATAAGAATATGACCAAAATTAATAAACACTTACCAAAGTTCAGTTGCTTCATTTGTTAGTTTGAAATTCTTATTAAAGACAAAAACACCATAGTAATAATAAATGCCTGCAAGCAATAGTGTCATTGCTGATGACACAGTTATAAGTGACTATATTACTTTTAGGTGTTAATTAATGTCTACTTTTATTTTCAAGTATTTTCCTACGAAATTGTTTTAAATTTTTCTTTTTTTTTTTTTTAATGACAGAGTCTCACTTTGTCACCCTCCATAGAGTGCTGGCACAAAATAGCTCATAGCAACCTCAAACTCTTGGACTTAAGCGATTCTCTTGACTCAGCCTCCCAAGTAGCTGGGACTACAGGTGCCCACCACAACGCTCACTTATTTTTAGAGACAAGATCTCACTCTGGCTCAGGCTGGTCTCAAACCTGTAAGCTCAGGCAATCCACCCGCATCAGCCTCCCTCCCAGAGTGCTAGGATTACAGGCGTGAGCCACTGCACCTGGTCCCAAAATGTTTTAGAATTTTAATTGTAATATTATAGTTATAAACATATGAACATACTTCATGGATGTCAGTTTTTTACTTTTACAACTTAAGACATATTAGCTTGATTTAGCCATTCTACAATGTATAAATATATATGTGGGTATATGTAGATATCTCAAAACATCACGTTGTACCCCATAGCTATATAATTTTTATTTGTCAATTAAAATTTTTAAAAAAGAAATACTTCAGATAATCTTATTTAAAAACACACACACAAACACACACAGCTCTAACATATACAGTTCTTACAAAAAAAACAGGAGTAAGTCTCCCAACATTTTTTTCCTATTATTTAACTTACATTCATATCTAAGTATGATCTGGCTCCTATTTCTAATAACATTCCAATCATCAGCTTAAACATTCAGATAAGTAGGGGCAAATGATAAAGTTCAAAGGAAATAGTTACAAAGTATCTGAAAAAATATCCGGAAGCACATCATTATGCATTCACCAAAACATTAAAGAATCTCATCTGTGCCCTGGGAAGTGGAAATCAGACATTGGCCAAAAGGCCTACATTTGACATATAAACCCAGCCTGTGACCAACTATTTCCACTTGTTAATTACCTATTATTATAAAACATATTACCCTGAAACGGTAGCTTAAAACATCAGTGAACACATTATTATTTCAAATAGTTTCTATGGGTCACAAATCCGGCACAAAATGAGCTGTGTTTTGCTAACTTAGAATCTCTCATAAGAGTGTGGTCAAGATGCCATTTGAGCTGTGGTCATCTGAAGCTTCTCAAAGCTTGACTGGGGCTTGAGAATCTACTTCCCAAGAAGGCTAACTCACATAGATGTCGGTTTGAGGTCTCAGTTCCTTTCTAGGCCTTGGCAGAAAGATTCCGCTCCTTATCACATAAGCCTCTTTACGGGGCTGCTGAATGTCCTCATGACACAGTGGCTGGCTCCCTCAAAGTGGGTGATGGAAGAGCAGAGCAAAGACGAAGCCAGTCTGAGAGCTCTAACAGTGCCACCACCACACATTCTACTCATTAGAGTTTCCGAGTATAGCCCATACTCGAGGACAGAGGAGGTAGGCTACTTATTCAATGAAAGAGTATAAAAAAATTATGCACAGGTTTAAAACCCACCACTGCTCTTTGACTAAAAATAACCTATGTTTCTCTCACATCCTAAACACATTCATGCTCTACCAAAAACAAAAAGAGAAGTCTATCCTTTTACAATGCCAACTTGAAATCCAGGATGTTAACATCTAAATCAAATCCCAGGACAGCTAAGGCTCCTTGGATGTAGTTCTTCAAGTCCAACTTTGAGAATAAGCTCCTTCTGATCAGAAGACCCTATGAACTAGAGAGATGAGCTATCTACCCATGTGCAGCAAGCACAAGACAATCACTGTAGATATTCCTGTTTAAAAAGGGAGAAAACTGGAGGCAAATAGGATACAAATTCTGAAATCCAGCCTAGGAAATGTTGGAGGTTCCTTGAGTAGGACCTGCTCAGAAATAACTATCCATGGTTCCTGGCTCCACATTCCAGGTTCTAGCTTCCCATCCACTGAATCATGTCTTTGCAATGAGAGGTAGGCTGTGTAGCTGCATAGTATTCTGAACTTGGGTCCTAGCTACAGAACTTTGAAGGTCCCAAAGCCTTATCATTTTGTAATGCCTCATCATTTTGTAATGTTTCTCTTTAAGACTAAGCTGGCAATGTTTCTGCCAATATAATGCTCTTAAAATTGTTTTGGTTCTCGTGTGAATCTGGACATATTATATAACTACTACAGCCTGGACCTGGATTACAACTTAATCACTTTATCTCTTCCTATGTATTATTGGTCATGTAGTAAGTACTCAATTAACATTTTAGCTATTATATTTACCTTTCAAACAGCTGTACCATTCAGGGCTGTTCAGAGAAACAAAAGTAATAGAATATGTAGAGTGAACGAGATTTATTGTAAGGAATTAGTTCACACAACTATGGGAGATGGCAAGTCCAAAATCCACAGGGCAGGCTGGCACACAGAAAACTCAGGAAAAGGTTGATGTGCAGTCTTGAGCATGAAACCTGTAGTGTAGACTAGCAGGGTAGAAACTGTGATAGGATTTGTTATATTCTTGAGGCAGAATTCCCACTTCATCAGAAAATCTCAATTTTTGCTTTTCAGGTTCTTCAATTGATTAGATGAGGCCCAACCAAATTGTCAAATCTCCTTTATTGAAAGTCAATCAATTATAAGTATTAATCACATCTATCACATACCTTTATAACATCTGATGTTTGATCAAATAACAGAACACCAAACGTAAGCAAACTGACAAATAAAATTAATCATCAACCTATCTCAATTGTCAGTTCCTCTACGAAATCTACAATAAGATGCAATTCATTGATTCAATTCAGTCAAGAGGCACTTACTAAGTACCTACTCTATGCAAGGTACCATGCAAAGAGTGAAAGTCAAAGATGAGAAAGTCACAGATTGCATTTTTAAAATTCAGTCTAGCAGAGGAGAAACCATCATCATCATTACCATCCTTTCATCACCACTATGATATCAGCACCTATCATCATATCATTAACATATACTGAGTGTTTTCTATGTGGTAGGCACTGCTATAACTACTTACAAGGTCACATTAATCCACCCACCAATGCTATACCTCTACGTTATAGTGCTTTGCTAAGGTTCATCGACTTGTAAAAGTGTCAGGATGCAGTTTGAACCCTTGCCATAGTGAGAGGTTCAGAAGGACAGGCTCAGATCCATAGATGATTATACAGCATCACAAGAATCTGAGGAAGGATGCAATGTTGCCTATGGGAGCAACAGACTACTTATTGGAACATTTTTACTATTCATATTAGATACAATTATTGAAAATACAGCTGTATTTACATCTGCCATTTTGCTGTTCGGACTTACACATCCCACGCTTTTGTTCTTCTACTCTTCCTAGTAGTCTCCCCTGTGTATGCATACCTAAATGGTCAAGCGGTGAACCCTTAAGATTCTACCTTCTACGGATTGTCTGTGTGTGGGTTAGGGAACGCATCCAAAGCTGTTGCCATGGAGATCTCCAATCTCCACTGGCTTTCCCTCTTTTTGCTTTTTATTTGGCATTAATATGAGGATAAATATAGTTGTTTGCACTTGTAAGGTAAAGTCTGAGTTGGAGTTGAGTCTTTCACCCAGAAGGTGTGCCATACACCCCTACATTGTATCCCTTATGTGGGAGCTTATCGGAACCCTCTCCCCTTCCCACTACCCCCTTTTTGAATTTGTGGTTTTTTTTCCTGTGGGCCTGTAGTTGCTAATCTACTAGTTTCAAATTAGTATTGAGTACAGTACTTGCTTTTCCATTCTTGAGATACTTTACTAAGGAGGATGTTCTTCAACTCCACCCAGGTAAATAAATAAAAAAGACGTAAAGTCTCCATCTTTTTCTGGCTGAATAGTATTCCAAAATAGTATACCACATTTTATTAATCCATTCTTGGGTTAACTGGGACTTGGGCTGTTTCCACATCTTTCTGACTGTGAATTGAGATGCTATAAATATTCAAGTCCTTAAGATAAAATGATCTTTTTTCTTCTGGGTAGATACCTAGTAAAGGGACTGTGGGATCAAGTGGAAGGTCAACTTTTGCAATCCCACCAACAGTGTATAGTAAGTGTTCCCTTATCTCCCCAAACCCATGCCATCATCTGCTGTTTTGGGATTTTGTGATGTAAACTATTCTTGCTGGGGTTAGGTGATATCTCAAGGTGGTTTTAATTTGCATTTCTCTGATTGTTATCTGTCTTCTTGGGAGAAGTTCTGTTCATCTCTCTTGCCCAGTCATTAATGTGGTTGTTTCTCTTTTTTATTTGAATTCCTTATATGTGATTATTAGCCTTTTCTCATATTCATACCACGTGAATACCTTTTCCCATTCTGAAGATTGTCTATTGACTTTATTTATTGTGTTCTTAGCTGTGCAGAAGCTTTTCAGCTTGATCAGGTACCATTTATTTATTTTCGTTGATGCTGCAATTGCCAATGGGTCTTCTTTATAAAATCTTTCCCCAGGCTGATATTGTTAAGGAGTTTTTCTCACATTTTCTTGTAGAGTTTTTATCATTTTTTGTCTTAGGCTTCCATTCTTCGCTGGGTTCTCCCTGTCTCCCCTAGACATGCAGTTTCAGAGTCAGCCAAGAAAGGGCAGAGAGTTTATCTCTGCCATTTTCTTTGTCCTTTAATTCCAGCATCTCCTTGCCAATTTCCTGGCAGGTGTGCTGCTCTCCCCAGTGAGAAATGCAATCAGCCTACCAAAGCTGTAAGATTCTTCATCTGCACTCAGCTGAATTCTCCATATTTAGCTGGCAAAGCTACACTATTTGTCCCAATACCCAAAATAAATTCTGGCAACCTCTAGTACCAAAGCTTCTGATTTTTGTGCCACAGTCCTCACTGACCAAGCAGGCTATAGGAGCATGCCAGGCAAAAGGGCCACACACTCCTGCCATTTGTGCCCAAAGTTTTAATAGTTTTTTAAGCACAAAACCCTCTTCATTTGTCTTGTCTTGCTTACCAGTTTCCAATTCCCTCAAGTTACTATTTGTAACAATTTTCTCCAGTTTTATACTTGTTTTCAGCATTAGGAAAGGACAAATATTTAAGATGATGGATGTCCCAAGTACACTGATCTTTACAAATTATGGATGTATTAAATTATTATATGTACCTTGAAACTATGTACATCTAATATGCATTAATAAAAAATAATACACTGAAAACTCACTATTCTGAGCAATACTGAAAATGAACATTTTATTGCAAAGAAAATACATATCTAAGATACATACCTAGTTTTGCCTTTACTAGATATATTTGAATTGTTATTGTTCTGATCTACATGGCAGAGCAGGATATGAGAGTTTCCAATTTTTTATACTTTACATATCGTCAGATTAAATAAATTTTGCCAATTTTATGGCCATAAAAATGAGATCATAAGGCTGCTTTAATTTGGATTTTCTTTAAATGTTAATGACCTTGAGTAACTTTTCTAATGTTTGTTATCATCCTTAGAAAAAGAGGAAAAAGAGAAAGAGAAACAGATGAGATGGGAATTGGGTGAGGAGTGGAGAGAAAAGGCAGAGAGAAGACTATAAGTCAAAATAACGTCTTTTAATTTTGGATGGTTCATAAATGGGTTTTGTTAAATTACTTTCATTTAGATTTCAATATGTTTGAAATAACTTTATAAAACAATAAATTTTAAACCAAATTAAACTTTAAATTAGTTCTTCACATTTAAGGTGTTGAGGGTGATATATGAAGCTATATGGTGATCCTCCATCAAAAACTAATTCAGAAAATAACAAGCAAACACTTACTCGAAGGCCAGAAATCCTCCTCATGGTAACCTGGCGGTTTGAATCATGGTGTCCAGAAATTTGGTTCGGACCCGGGAACATGAAATCTCGTGTATTTTCATCATATGTAGACAATGTTTCACCCACTACAAGAAACATATCCTATGATTCAAATTATGACAAAATATTCTCTTTAGAAACAAAATCAAGTATGAAATATTTATTGCCTGATGCCTTATTAAAATAACCTGCTTCATGTCATGTTTATTTTCTATGAAAGGAAAATTTTTAAAAGAGACATGTTAAATGGATTAACACATTGCCTTTTTCAGAAATATACCACGTATTAGTAATTTTTTCCTCTCTTTTTGGAGAATGGGATATTCATGTAAACTCAGTGAGCACCTATGAGTTCCTAGGGGAAAAAAAAGTTCTTTAAAAATACGAAGATAGGGCTTGGTGCCTGTAACTCAGGGGCTAAGGCGCCAGCCACATCCACTGGAGCTAGCAGGTTCGAACCCAGCCCAGGCCTGCCAAAACAATGACAACTACAACCAAAAAAAAAAAAAAAGCCAGGTGTTGTGGCAGGCACCTATAGTCCCAGGTACTTGGGAGACTGAGGCAAGAGAATCTCTTAAGACCAAGAGTTTAAGGTTGCTGTGAGCTGTGACGCCACAGCACTCTACCAAGGGTGACATAGTGAGACTCTGTCTCAAAAAAAAACAATATGAAGATGGCATGACACTTACATATCCATTACCATCTCTATAATTTTTTCTCCCATTTTTATCTTCCTGCCATTATACAATATTAGATTACATGTTGAAAGTAATTGAGATACCTTCTAGAATTTGTGGCTATTTGAACTAGGTATATAGGTAATATTTAAAATTATTAGATTACCAGCTTTTAATAAAATATATCTTGCATTCCTCACATAAAATAAAATTTAATTAAATTTAATTCCGATAGAAGATCTCTATCTTCTATAATCACAGAAATCAGTACCAGAAGTAAAACTAGCCTCTCTATTTCAACTTTACCTTCTCCAGGGATCTGTAATGTTTTCTACATACATGTAAGTAAGGTTTTATTCCCCTCTGTCCCCAAATAATAGTCAACAACACAAAATCAAAGATAATTAATTACTTTATCAATAGAAAGTATATAGTTTTAGAAAAAAATCACAAAAACTTAAAAGTGAATTTTTATGACTTTCAAAAAATATCCCAAAATAATAGGTTATTTTCTACTTTCAATTATTATAATTATTCGATTTTAGAACAATTTGCTCAAGTGTTATTTCTGCCAATCTTTTGTATATATTATTTTGGTCTACTGACATTTCACACGTAGCAGACTAATGGTAAAAACCCCACCCAGTTCAAGATGAGATTTTCTTTAAAAAAATTTCATTGAAATGAGTTCCCATGTCAATTACCTTATCAATACACAGTACAGTACCTGGTGGAACAAGTTGTATCAACTCGAACACTGCTGTATCATCTGAAAATTTAAGGAAAAATTTCATTAAACAAATTAATCACAAACAAATATAAGTTATTATAACATACAGGAATATCTAAAAGCCAAATTAACCACTGGTTAGACTACACATATGTTTATATTTGGTATGCTATGTATAGTTTTATAAATATAAATTTTGTCTATTTCTTAAGCAGTATAGTGAATATAGCTAGGACAGACGATCTCTGAACACAGGGATTAGGGGTGCCAACCCCTTGTGCTGTCAAAAATCACCTATAACTTTGGATTTCCAAAAACTTAACTGCTAATAGCCTACTATTGGTGGAAAGCCTTACCAATAACATAAACAGTCAATTAACACATATTTGTATGTATATTACATACTTAGAATAAGTTAGAAAAAATAAATTTATCATATTGTATTATACTTATCGTATTTACAAGATAAATCATCTGTCTGAATTGCCAGGCAACAGCAGCTGCAGACCTCAATCTACAGTGCCTATCAATCAATTCAACTTTTTCTAATAATTTCATGACTCCTCTTTGCTTCTGGAGAGTAGTACTACCAGCATCAGTTATGAAATTTCATATGGGTACCATGGTGTTATTTAAGGCTTACAGTATTGCACTAAACACAATGAAAAATAAGCGAGAGACTGTCTTAAAACAACAACAAAGAATCTTTTGAGATAGTTCTCTTCTTAGTTTGATCAGTGTTTTTTAATCATGAAAGAGCGTTGAATTTTGTCAAATGCTTTCTCAAAGCAACCTCAAACTCTTGGGTTCAACTGATCCTCTTGCCTCAGCCTCCCAACTAGCTGGCACTATAGACACCAATCACAACACCCGGCAATTTTTAGAGACAGGGTCTTGCTCTTGCTCAGGCTGGTCTTGAACTCGTGAGCTCAGGCGATCCACCCGCCTCAGCCTCCCAGACTGCTAGGATTACAGGCATAGCCATTGCACCTAGCCTTAATAAAAGTTTTATATGAAAATCTATAACAAACATAACTTAATGGTGGAAAATTGAAAGCTTTTCCTCTAAGATCAAGAATAAGACAAAGTGCCTACCCTCATCATATTTATTCAATATAGTACCAAAAATCCCAGCCAGAGCATTTAGGCATGAAAAAGAAATAAAAGGCATCCAAATTAGAAAGGAAAAAGTAAATCATCTCTGTTCACAGACAGTACAATCTTACATGTAAAAATGCACATGAATTCCACAAAACTCCTAGGGCTAATAAAAGAATTTAGCAAAGTAGCAGCATACACAAAATGTCAACACATAAAAGTCAACTTGCAATAATCAGTTGCATTTTCTATGCAGGAACAATGAGCAATCTGAAAATTAAACTAAGAAAATTCAATGGAATTTTAGCTAAAACACAGCTTAAAAGAATAAAATACACTGGAATAAACTTAATCAAGGAAATGAAAGAGTTGTATATTGAAAACTACAAAACTTTGCTGAAAACAATTAAAGATATCATAAATAATTAGGAGCACAGAGGCTCATGGATTGAAAGACGTTAAAACCACCCAAAGTAAACTACAGATTCAACACAATCCCTATCAAAACCCTAATGATTATTTTTTTGCATAAATAGAAAAATTCATCCTAAAATTCATAAAGAAACTCTAGAGACCCCAAATTAAGCTGGAAGACTCATACTTCCTGATTTTAAAACTTAACTATGATGCTATAGCAATCAAAATGGTGATACAATGGCATAAAGACGAATAAATAGAACAATGAAATAAATTTTTATATATATAGCCAAATGATTTCTGATTTTTTACAAGACTGCCAAGATCATACAAAGTCTTGGGGAAAATACAGTCTTCCACAAATGATACTGAGAAAACTGGTTATCTATATACAAAAAAAAAAAGTTAGACCTTTGTAAAACAATATACAGAACAATTAACTTAAAATGGCCTTAATTGTAAGACCTACAACTATAAAATTCCTAGAAGAAAACATAGAACAAAAGGTTCATGACATTGGGTTTTGCAATGATTTTTTGGATAGACAACAGAGGCACAGGTAGTAAGGAAAAAATTAATTTGACACCATGAAAATTTTTAGAAATTGTGTAAACAAAGGTAATGTCAACAAGGTAAAAAGGTAACCAACAAAATGTGAGAAATTTTTTAAATAATATATCTGATAATTGATTAATATACAGAAATATATGTAATATATAGAAAAAATCCTAAAACTCAACAAAAAAAATACAATAGGTAAAAGACTAGAATAGACATTTCTCCAAAAAAAGATACACAAATGGCTAATAAGCACATGAAAAGATGATTGAGATTAACCATTAGAAAAATGCAATTTAGGCTCAGTGCCTGTGGCTCAATGGGCTAAGATGCCAGCCACATACACCTGAGCTGGCGGGTTCGAATCCAGCCCAGGCCCACCAAACAACAATGACGGCTGCAACCAAAAAATGGCCAGGAGTTGTGGCGGGCGCCTGTAGTCCCAGCTACTTGGGAGGCAGAGGCAGGAGACTCGCTTGACCCCAGGAGTTGGAGGTTGCTGTGAACTATGATGGCACAGCACTCTATCCAGGGTGACAGCTTGAGGCTCTGTCTCAAAAAAAAAAAAAAGAAAAGAAAAAGAAAAATGCAATTTAAAATTAAAATGATATACTGCCTCATATTCATTAAAATAGTTACTATCAAAAAGACAGAAAATAACAAATGTTAATGAGGATGTGGAGAAATTGAAACCCCTGTGTAACTGGGATGGAAATGTAAAACGGTACAGCTATTATGGAAAACAGTACAGCAATTTCTAAAAAACATTAAAAATAGAATTACCATATGATGCAGTAATTCCACATCTGGGTATTTACTCCAATGAATTGAGAGTAGGAACACAAAGTTATTTGCATACTCATGTTCACAACAGATTCACTCATAATAACTAAAACATGGAAGCAACCCAAGTATCCATTGATAGATGAAGGGATAGGCAAGAACTAGTGTACGTATACAATAGAACATCAGTCATCCTTTTTTTTCCTATTCGAACATATATGCTATAATATGGATGAACCTGACTTGCTATTTAAAATGAGCCAGTCAAAAAAAAAAAAAAAAAAAAGCAATATAATCCCATTTATTGGAAATACTCAGAGTAGTCAAAATCACAGACCGAAAGTAGAATGATGGTTGTTAGGCCCGGGGAGCATGGGAAATGGGATGTTACTGCTTAAAGGGTATAGGGTTTCAGTTTTATAAGATGAAAAGAATTATGGAGATGCAAAACAGTTATGGTTGCCCCAACATTATAAGTAGATTTAATACCACTGAGCTGTATATTTAAAATGATTAAGATGGTAAATTTTATGCTATGTATATTTTATAATAATAAAAAACAATACTTCAGGGAGAAAGACTTTAAATTATTAAAGGAAAATCTTTATAGATATCTAATGCTGCTGAAACCCAAATACTAAATTAATGTAAATGACATCTACTAGAACATATAGTATAATATAATTAATCTTACCATAAAACTATCTTTTATCTTATAACTCCTTCCTCATTTTCACATGTACTTTTAGTGTGAGTTACAAATAAAATATACTATAATACTCCAGAAATCCTATTAACATATATAAATCAAAAAGCTATAATAAATACCTAAAGACAAAGTGCCAGACTACTGTTAACCCTCTGTGCCAGCAATTATTTCCTCTAAATGCCTATTTTCCTGCCCTAACTATAAAGATAAAGTGGTTGGAATGTATTTGCTATGTGAATTTAAAACATGAATCTTTAGTCCTACAAGCTCTTCTGAGCATTAAGTCAGAGATACTCTCATTTACAGTCTTTAAAGGATTTATTCTCAGCCTTCAAATCTTCACCTGAAAGCCTTTTACATATATCAGACACCAGGTACACACTAATTCCTAGAAGCTGAGAATGTGGGGCTCTAAGGAAACTGCTACTTTTTTCTGTAGGCAAGAGAACTCCATAGGGACATCAAGTAATCTACTGCAATATAAAGATCATGTCTTCCACTGTCCAACTGGTGAAGGGAATGAGACCAGAACAGGTATTCTATTATAAGCTCTCAAATATATAAAAAGTATTTCCTAATCAAAGGATTATAACACTACAAACAGGTATCTCTCAATAGGCTAGTTCTAGCACTCATAATAATAGTAATGAAGGGCAGTTATATGATACGTTTATGGTATTTTTTATTTAACTCCTTAGATATCAAATGCACTAGAGATGCAGGGGTGAACAAAACAAGAAAAGCCTATTCTCTTATAAAATGATAATTCTAGTGAGACAGAAAATAAAAAATAAATAATAATAGGCTAAATGCCTATAGCTCAGTAGTTAGGGCACCAGCCACATACACGGGGACTGGCGGTTAGAATACGGCCTGAGCCTGCTAAACAGCAACAACTAATGATAACAAAAAAAATAGCTGAATCTTATAGCTGGCACCTGCAGACCCAGCTACTTGGGAGGCTGGGGCAAGAGAATCACCTTAAGCCCAAGAGTTTGAGGTTGCTAGGAGTTGTGATGTCACGGCACTCTACCGAAAGCAACATAGTAAGACTCTGCCTCAAAAAAAAAAAATGAGAAATGAGTAATACATTAATGCTAAAAGTAAAAATAGGACCATTCCGCCTTTTTTCCTCTGACAAGTACCTTTTTTTACACCTTTTGTTTTGGCAGAAATATTAATAACATATCCCTTTACTCTAAAAATACCCTGATGTAGAAGATACAACTCTAAAGATAACGGGGCAGAGACTGAGAGATCGAACAAAGAGGGATGCTGTTTTTGGTAACAGAAGGCCTCTTGGATTACAATGATGACTATGAGGAGTGACTGTAAATAAGTGAGGAAGAAAACTATACGCATGTCTAGAGGAAGAACTGCTCAGGCCGTGCCTCTGCAGGAATACAATGAGAGAATCTGTATGTGTGTAGATGAGAACCTGTAAACCTTCTTTGAGGAAGGATGCAAACACACAGTTTCTGTGGAGAAGTCTACGAAGTACATTCATTCCTTTTCTTGCCTAAAAATGGCTCTCAGGGTATATCTTAGGCATAACTATTATTTTGGTAGATTCCTGGATTAAAACCATTTCCCTAAAAAGAAAACCTCTATGAATGTACATGACAGTGATATTAAAAGTCTATTATTATGTACACTGACATGTACACTCATGTGATATTAAAAGTCTATTATGGCTTTTAATATCACTGGCATTTAATATTACTTTATATATCATAAATATATATTTCCCTAGAGCCTGAGGTGATTCTGGGTCTCTGGAGATTCCTTGGAGGTGCATAAGATATGAGATCCAACTGGAAAGTTCTAAAATAATAATAGTACTAATAAGAGTCACACAACACCACCAATAATAATAAACAAGGGACATTTCAGGTGATTACTATGTCTAAGGACTGTTATATCATTTGACCTAAAGTTACTCAAGGACCTGATCGTTTATCAGACTACCCATTAAGGGAGTCCTAGGATTCTCTTGACCATCTGGATCATGTTCGATTTGTTTTTAAATAACATATTTTTAAATAATGAACTTTGGATTGTAAACAGACACACAAGTACACGTTAGTTTTATATTTTAGACAGTAGGAAATTATATATGTGACAATTTCAGTAGTCAAATAAGTAGGTGGAAATTCTAAAAGATTCCACATTGTTTTGGTAACTTCCCTTACTAGAAATGCTTCTCTTTGGTTCCACCGACATAAAGCCTAACTGATTTACTTCTTTGGGTTTGACTATTAATTAAGTGAGCTGTTTCTATCACTTATGCCATTACCTTATGTTAAGTTTAAAGGCTCAGCACTGCAGAGGTTCACTGTAGGACCATTCATGGGCTGCCTCTACAGCATCTATTCCCCTCTTTTCCCTTTCCATTAAAGAGCTATGCCGTTCATAGAACTATGGAGTTCTTAGAAAGCTGACACATGCACCACCTGAACCAAGGGTAAAACATGTGTAGGCTAATAGGCTAAGCCAATTGCATGCTATATGCCCCTTCCTACTCTAGACAGAATAAATGTCAAGGCTTGATGAGATGTACGGTACACAGATAGCTTACTTATTCTTTAAAATACGGTGGAGAGATGTAAGGCCTGAAACCACTAAAATTTTGCCACTATATATGAGATTAGGATTCAGGAAAACTTAATAAATTGTAAATGTATAAGCTATTAAACAAGCTTCAAAATAAATATATCAGTGTAGGTCCATTTAGGAGAAAGAAATCACATGGAAAAAGTTTAATATAAAGAACTGGAAACTATAACAGGATATTCAAGTAATAATTATGTAGGAAGATATAAAGAGAACTTAAAACAATACAGAAATAGCAAGTAGACTCTAAGGCTCAGACAGAACACCCAAAGAAAAGGTCTTCTTCCCAAGTTCTCTTCCCCAATGCTGAGAACCAGAACTTGTTGGATAGGGTACAGCCTTGGTCACTGAAAGAAAACTCACTCTAGTACCATTGCACTGGAACTTAACTATAAATCTGCCCTTTGGAACTTGCCAGAAATTCTCTCTCCAGGGTGCCAGAGAGGCTATTCACAGGGAGGTATTTTAGTAGAAGCACTTTACTGTAAAACATCCAAAGAGTGAGCAGCAAGGGGAAAATGCTGTTGATTACTATGTACTGTAATACCCAGGGCACTACAGAAGCTACAAGGGTTTCAGAAGCCTGGTGCTGGAAAAAAAATCAAGTGAACACACCAATACCTGGAAACAAAATCCTTTGCCTTGTAGTATTTCTTTTTTTGCATTTTTTTGGCCGGGGCAGGGGCTTGAACCCACCACCCCCAGGTATATGGGGTCGGCACCCTACTCCTTGAGCCATAGGCGCCACCCTGCCTTGTAGTATTTCTACAGTATCTTCTAATGTACAAAGTTTTAGTGCCAGGTGGAAAGAAGAAAATGTTTAAAAAACTCAAATCAATTTCCACAGAACAGGCAAGACTGAGTTTTTTACTAAGGGGCAGTAAACTGGTGACCAGCGTATTACATGAAGCATAGCTTGATACAAATCAAAGGACAAACAAAGAATTCAGTAATTATAGTTAGACATTTAAATACTCTTCTCTTAGTGACTAACAAAATAACCAACCTCCCCACCAAAAGAAAAATAGCAAAATACAAAAGATTTGAACATTATCAAAAAACTAGATCTAAATGACAGAAATTGATATATATATAATAACTTAACATCATCAAAATACTGTTGACTCCTGCACAACACGGGTTTAAAATGCATAGGTCCATTTATACACAAGCTTTTCTTCTGCCTCTGCCACCTGTAAGACAGCAAAGACCAACTCCTACGCAACCTCCTCCTATTTATGATTTTCTTTTTTTTTTTTTTTGGAGACAGGAGTCTCACTTTGTCACCCTGGGTAGATTGCTGTGGTGTTATAGCACACAGCAACCTCAAACTTGGGCCCAAGTGATACTCGTGCCTTAGCCTTCCAAGTAACTGGGACTAAAGATGCCCATCACAAGACAGTGTCTTGCTCTGGCTCAGGCTGGTCTCAAACCCCTAAGCTCAGGCAATCCACCAACCTTGGCCTCCCAGAGTGCTAGGATTACGGGCGTGAGCCACCATGTTAGGCAAAAAAATTCGAAGTTCAACAATACTTTAAGGTAGCAATCAGCCAAATCCAAATGTAGAACATTCTAAAGGCCCTAGTTTACCTCACAATTCCACAGTATCAAAAACACCCAAATTAGTAAATAAACAGTACTACCATAGAAAAAAAGAAACAGAAGAGACAAATAGCCGTATATAATGTGTAAAACCACATCTTGACTGGATCCTTATTTTAACAAACCAACTGCAAAAAAAAAAAAAAACATTTTTCGGAAAACTGGGAAAATATGAATAATGACTTTATTTCATTAAGGAATTACTAATTTTGTTAGGAATGATGCCAACGTGGTGGTTATATATTTTTAAAAGCTTTTATCTGGTACAGTCATACCAAAGTATTTGTGGTGAAATGACAACCATGGAATTTGCCTTTAAATATTGCAGCAATTTTCTTAAGTGAACATGTAATAAGAAGATTAGCAAAATGTTGAAAATTAATGATACTGTGACAGGTACATAGGACTTCATTATTTCATTTTTTTCTACTTTTAGTGTAATCTATTTTTTTCATATTATAAAAGGTTAGTGAACAGGGGGTGAGGCAGGAGTAAAAGCAAAAAGAGCCCAAAGCTTGCAGGAGAGGTCAGGGATTGGGACTGATGTGGAAGACATCAGAGGGCAGCCTTTGGAGAGTGTTATATGAAGACAGAGTATAACAGAGATTAGAGAAGAGACCAATATTTAAAATAGGGCCAAAAAAAAGGTGAATTTTAAAAGGATACAAAAAGTGGAATATCAGTGATTGGGAAGAGACCAACGAGAAAAAAATCAATCAGGGAAACCAAGAAAGAAAGTTTCCAAATAATAAGCACTAAGTACTTTTCTTATAGCCCCCAAATTTCAAATCAAATAGGAAAAAGAGCATTATTTTTTAACAGAAAAATTTCAAAATGAGAGACATTATCTTCATTTTTTTTTCTAAGATACTTAATTTCCCAGATATTGAACAAGATGTTCAGGAAATATTCAAATTCATATACCCACTGGCACCAAACTGCCACCCAGCTAATCTACCACAGTGGAAAATATAATACAAGTGCAAGAACAGCTGTAAAAAAAAAAAAAATCAATAAGATATTCACACTGGCTCGGTGCCTGTAGCTCAGCAGCTAGGGCACCAGCCACACACCAGAGCTGGCAGGTTCAAACCTGGCCCAGGCCTGCCAAACGAGAACTAGAATCAAAAAATAGCCGGGCATTGTGGCAGGTGCCTATAGTCTCAGCTACTTGGGAGGCTGAGGCAAGAGAACTGCTTAAGCCCAAGACTTTGAGATTGCTGTCGGCTGTGATGCCACAGCACTCTACCCAGGATGACATAGTGAGACTCTGTCTCAAAAAACAAAAAAAATATTCACACTGGCTATGAAGAGTTCAGTAGAGAAGAGTCAATAAACCTCCATGACAAGAAACAAGGGGCCAGCCTTTGTCCTTACACCCAGATTCCATCATGGTGCTATGCCACATGTAGTTACATTACTAAAATCCCAGAGGGGAAGGGTGGAGGGGACAGTTAACAATGGTGATGCTCAGTATTTTTGCCTTTTTGAGTAAAAGCTAAATGTTAGATCAATCTGGTGATCCCAGAGCTCTTCCTAATTACACAAATAACAGAGCTTTTCATTTCACATCCAGAACTTGAATCGCTTACACCCAAATCACACTTTTACACTGCTGCCCTCACAAATAATTGTATCTTCTTATAATTTGAACAATTTATTGTTATCCATAGCACTGAAAAAAGGCCTCTTTCAAATAATTTATTAACATAATGAATGTAATACAAAATGCAAAGGCATATACTATATTTTAAACTACCATTACTTTGATCTTCTGCTATTCACTCTCTTGATTTACAATGCACTGAGGTTAAAGACAAACATTTTTGTTTGCAGAGCAGAGTCCCACCTAACACAAATCACTGTCATGAACATACCTTATCATTTCAATCAATAAAAAATTTAAAGGGTGTAGGCGGCACCTGTGGCTCAAAAGAGTAGGGCGCCAGCCCCATATGCCGGAGGTGGCGGGTTCAAACCCAGCCCTGGCAAAAAAACTGCAAAACATAAAAAAATAAATAAAAATAAAGAAATAATAAAATAATAAAAAATTTAAATAAGTTTCTTTGTTTTCCATAGACCAAACCCAGAAGAAAGGAATAATTCTCAGCCCCTAAAGCACATACATTTTTATTACTTCCAGGTATATTGTGAAATTCTAAAAAGTATAAATAAAGTTTCAGCTCAAAAAAAGAAAGAAAGTTAAAGCTCAAAATTTATAAAATTCTATTAGACCCCCCTTTTAAACTTTTACTTAACCCAGGATTAAAGAATATAAGGATAATAAATTCTAACTTGTCTCAGACACAGAACTAAAAAATTAAAAACTTACATTCAAGCTGTGCAACCACATCTCCAGGGTCTACTGCGTCAGGGAACACCTACAGCAGGAGGATCCAGGGAAAACAAGACGGGAGAGAGGAAGTGAAAGGAAGATCATGGAGGGCTGTTTTTCCCTCTCATCCTCAAAATATCATTCCTTTTTCAACCACAGAAACTCTCAACATCATTGAGAACTGCTACTTCCTCTCTGCTTCTCATGATCACTACAAAAGATTTTACAAATAAACTTTATAGCTTGCACTGCCTTCCTCTCCAACTCCACCTGCTAGGACTCTTTCCCTTATTGGTTACCATGAAGGCACGCACCCTCCTGGTAGTCCTCCAACCCATCAAGCTTATTTCCAAGAAGCCTTCATATTTATTATTCCTCTGCTTAAGACTGCTCTTTCCCTAGACCTCCAAACTGAAACAGTCTTATAATTCAGGCTTAACTTAACTGTTGCTGTCTTCTCTGACCACCTCAAATTCCCTAATCCCCTTACCCCCACCCATTTCATCCTCCTCACGTACTTGTACTTATCCCTACTATTATTCACAAGTTTACTGGGTTATTGTCTGTTTCTCACATTACAATGAAAGTACCAAGAGGGAAGGATTTTGCCTTGTTTACCACGTGCCCTCAATGCCCTGCAGGTTCCAGGTGATTATTTGCAGAGAAAAGGAAGAAGGAAGAAAGGCAGGCAGAGCGGAAAGGAGGAAAGGAAGGAAGGGAACGAGGAGGAAGGAAGGGAGGAAGGGGGGAGGGGCAGAGGAAGGTGAAACAAGGAAAGTGGAAAATGGGCGATAAGAAAGAAAGAAGAGAAAGGAAAAAAGTAAGAAATGTAATTGGTATTACAGTTGGCTAACCAAAACCAGCAGTTTTAGGGAGAATAAAGAAAAGAAACATAGAACTACCACTAGCCAGCTGTAAGTAAAATATGACATATGCTTACATACGAACAAGTTCTCCCCTTTTTTATGAAAATGATTACTTAGAATTCAAGACGCTATGTTGCACATAAATCTCACCAAGACAATTTTAGAAGCAAGCTAATATATCAAGGGGAAAAAAGGCAACTGATTCAATGCACATTCAATGCACATTCAATTCATATTTATTTCCAAGTTTGAAGTTCTGTTACAACTTGCCTTTTAGACTAAATCAAAGAACACAGTCAGCAATAAAAATTTGTGTTACAGGCTTTTATTCAAAAATTAAAACCACTTCCATTTTTTTATTTGTTAACACTTGATCTGATATTTGATCTCACCTTTTCAAACACCATTCTGGCATTGAAGACCAGTGGAAAAGTG
This sequence comes from Perodicticus potto, assembly GCA_963574655.1. Taxonomy (NCBI): domain Eukaryota; kingdom Metazoa; phylum Chordata; class Mammalia; order Primates; family Lorisidae; genus Perodicticus; species Perodicticus potto. The sequence goes on from CAUYRH010095032.1 coordinate 60,924, forward strand.
GCTGGGACACATTGTGTCTTTTTGTACTGGCCAAACACACAGATGCTAAGATAGATGTCCTCCTTGTCTTTCAGCACCACTCCTGGACAAGTTACCTGAAAGAAATTGGATACCGCAAATGAATGCAATTACTTTATGAATACCCTAAGCTATCCTACTAAGATGATTTCTCAAATATTACCTAAAAACACAAGTCTGCTAACCTCATAAAAATACTCACAGATAAAGAGAGAGAAAGAGATTGTAGTGTTTACAGAGTTAAATGAAATCCTTTCATAACTTCCATCCCTCTGAGAAATCTACAGTTTTCCATTTGGTTACTTGTGCCACATTTGAAGCTCTCTGTGCTGGCTCTTGGGACAGACACTAATAGTTTTAAACAGTCAGCCTTAGGCTTCTACTTTATGCTGAATGCTTACATAAAGTTATTCAGCATCATTTAATCACAAAGGATTAACACTCAGCAAAAATGAAACATTATTCTAGAGAATGAAAAAATATGAATAAAAAGCACAAACCTAACCTCTATCACCCTATATAGCAGTCCATAGAGATCCTTATCAAAAGCAATATGACAAAGTTTCAAAGCTAATGAACTCAAAGTCCCTAGCCCAATGAAGTATTTTTAAAGTATTTAATTGTACTTAACTATTCTTATTATAATTGACAGAAAGTATAGGCATAAAATGTGGGGTTTCTAAATAATACACAGCATAATCTCTCCAGTCTCTATCATATTTCATTGCCAGTGATCAACTACATCCTCAACAGGATATTAAAGGTTCTCTAAGATTTAAATCCAACATATTAATATTACCCCACACCCTCTAACAATTCATCCAAAGTACATTTGCATTGTTATCTGTACACCATATTATATGCTTGTTCCTATTCTCCCGTCATCTATATAATGTAATACAACGAAGATAAGGAGTAGTAATTCCTCACTACTCCATTCATCTCTTCCTCATTTACTCCCACTACCTGCCAAGACATACATCAACTGCCATACGCTGCACAAAACTTCTCTTGATTCATCAGCTAACATTATTCACTTCAAGCTAATTCAATCATTTATTATGAACTAACTCTAGGCAAGAAACATGTTTTAAATTCTCATAGCACTTAGTTCCCTTTAGGTCCAAGTTCTTGTCTAAATGCATTTTAATTAAGTGGGTACATCAGACTCACTTCTTTTATTTGTTTATAAATTCTCTGATGACAGAAATTTTATTTTCCTCATCATGGTATCCAAAGAAATGTAATTTCAATGTTAAGAAGCTTATAGATGATCTAGTCTAAATTCAAACTTTTTATATATGAAACCAACAGAGCAACAGGAACATTTAGGTGATCTACTAACTCAAGGTCAGAAAATGAATGACTCATTAATAAGAATAAATGAGTCAATATATTCAACGTGAAGTGAAGTGCTTAGAGCAAGCAATGCTTGACAGACCACTCATCAATACTAGCTATCATTATTTTTACATTAAAAACCATATTGCTTGCCATATTAACAGCCTACTACATTAAATAAATGAGTAAGACTGAATGTCCTCTTTTGTACACAGTAATTAAAATTATTTTCTGTACCAGTTCTTTTGACTACATCTCCCTCTTACCCTATTTTCCACTTTTGCTCTAATATATTCCTAATTGGTCACCAAATGTGCTCAGCAAATCTCATTCTGCACATGAGCTCTATTTTCTACTCTGCCTCATTAAAGCTAGAACTGTCTTAGAGTCCTTCTAAATTTGTGCTGTCCAATACAGTAGCTGCTAGCCACTTATGCCTATGGATGTAGCTAGTCCAACTTGATGTGAGATGTAAGATAACACACTGGATTTTGAAGACTGGTTACAAAAATATCTAAGATTTGCATCAGTAACTTTTATACTAATTACATCTTAAAAATATTTTGAATATATTGATTTAAATAAAATGTTATTAAATTATCTACTATTAATTTTATCTACTTTTTTAACTTTAAAAACAATGTAGCTACTAAGAAATTTTCAATTATACCCTTGGCTCAAATTTGAAGCTTAAATATGGGGGGTGGAGGGGCGGCAGCACTACTCTAACTATCCTCACTGGAAACTGTCGAGTCTCTATCCAATTTGAAACACATCCAAGAAGGCACGGCTTTTTCTTCTCGTCTAAAATTCTATAAATTCTGCCATCATCTAAAAGAATACCAAGCATCTCTCTAAAAAGAAAGCTAGAAAAGGGAGATTATGTAAAATCAGATGGGGCAGGAAGTAACTAGCAAAGTGGTTGACTTAAACTACTTTGACAAGCTGTGACATGTTCTTGGTAATTTAGAAAAACATGCACATGTACAAGGCTGAGTGTATGCTCAGAAATGACCCAAGAAAGCCATAATCTCTCACCTCTGGCTGACCTTAAAGCTTTAGGAAAGCTGGAAGTGAAGACTGTGCTGTAAACTGCCCATCAGGACAAAGAAAGCATATCCAATGTGCACAAATGCTGAGAGACTTACTGGGTGAAAGCATTTAAGGAAATATAAGTCCAATCATTAGCAGACCATAAGGCTAACTGAGCAACGACTCCAGTGGCCACAATGACAAAGAATACAAACTTCACAGAATTAGCTGAGGAAAAGAACTAAACAAACAAAAAGCAGCAATAACAGACAACAACAAATCTGGGAGAAGTAAGAGGGTTGACTTTACAGAGTTCCATATAATATTCTTTAAAATGTCCAGTTTTCAACAAAAATTATAACATGCAAAGAAACAAGACGTATGACCCTCCACATGCAGAAAAAAAAAATCATCAGAAACTGTCCTTGAGGAAGCCCACAGGTAAACAAAAACTAAGATAACTCATCACTAGGAGAACTTCCCTGCTAGAATACTAAAGAGAATCCCTCAGGTTAAAATGAAAGGATACTAGACAGTAACTCATATCCATATGAAAAAATAAAAAACAACAATATCAAATCAGTACATTGTACCCCATAAATGCATTAATGTACAGTTATGATTTATTAAAGAAGAAATAAATATTAAAAAAGTATAAATACTTTTTCCCCTTAATCTCCTACCATATTTAAAGGATAATTATGTAAAACAACAATTTTAAAACTGTACTGGTAGACTTATACAAACATAAGAAATGTAATTTGTTACACACTTCTCTCTGAGCTTTGGCAGGAAGAAAAAGAATTTTTAATGTAATTTGTATGATAATATAAAGAAGGGGAGAGAAATAAGTACTAAATAGAAGCAAAGATTTTGTATACTACTGAAATGAAGTTAGTATTACTCCATACTATCACTGATTATTGTAAATAAAGATATTAACGATGAACCCCAGGATAAGCACTAAGAAAATAACTCAGAAACTACAGTAAAATAAGGAAATTAAAATGGACCACTAAAAAATAGTTAACACAAAGCGAGGTGTGGTGGCTTATGCCTGGAATCCCAGCACTCTGGGAGGTGAGTGGATTGCCTGAGCTCATGAGTTCAAGACCAGCCTGATCCAGAGCAGTAATAGCCAGGTGTTGTGGTGGACACCTACAGTTCCTGCTACTCGGGAGGCTAAGGCAAAAGAATTGCTTGAGGTCAAGAGTTTCAGGGGGCTGTGAGCTGTGACACCATGGCACTCAACCAAGGGCAATAAAGGAAGACTCTTGTTACCAAAAAAAAAAAAAAAAAAAAATAGTTAACACAGAAGAAGGCCATGTGGAGGAACAGAGAAACAAAAAAGACATAAGGCATATAGAAAACAAATAGCAAAATGACAGATAAATCCCCCCTTATCTGCAATTACATTAAAGATAAAATCACTAAACACTCCAAACAATAAATAGAGACAGGCAGAATGGATTAAAAAAAATCATCAACCTCTATGCTGTCAATAAGAGACATATTTTGGGTTCAAAGACACAAATTGGCTGATAGTAAAAGGATGGGGAAAATATGTTATGCAAACAGTAAACAAGACAGCGTTCCAGTGACTATATTAATAAAACAGACATTAAATCAAAGAATGCTGCTTGAGACAAATAAAAACATTTTATTTAGAAACATAAGATATGTATATATGTCAAGATGACATAATAATCATAAACACACATACTCTTAACAAAGCCCCAAAATACCTGAAAAAGCGTATCTCTCCCAAGATCAACAAATGGCCAATATACATATGAAAACATCGTTAGTCATTAGGAAAATACAAATCAAAACCACAATGAAATATTTCATAATATCAACTTGGATGGCTATAATCAAAAAAAGGGACAAAAGTGTTTGGGGAGAATGAAAAGAAATTGGAACTCTTACATGTTGCTGACAGAAATATAAAATGGCATAGCCACTACCGAAAAAAATTAACAGTTTCTCAAAAAAATTAAACAGAGGTATACCATAAAATCCAACAATTTCACTCCTAAGTATATATCTAAGACCACTGAAAACATTATGTCCATGCAATAGTGTGTACACAAGTATAGCAGTACTGCTCATAACAGCCAAAAAGTATTACAAATACAACCCAAATGTCCATTCATTGGTGAATGGAGTAAGTAAAATGTGGTACATCCATATAATGAAATATTTGGTGCCATCAAAAGGAATAAAGATCTGAAATATGCCACCATGTGGATGAACCTTGCAAATGTCAAAGGAAAGAAGTCAGACACAAAGGCCACACATTAATAAATTTCATTTATAGAAATACCCAGAATAGGAAAATTTATAAACATAGAAATCAGATCCAGGAGCTGCTGGGAGAGGGCGAATAGGGAATGACTGAGAATGAGTACAGGATTTTTTTAAGGAAAGATGAAATTATTTGAAATAGATAATAATGATTATTGTACAACTTTGTGAATATAGGAAAATTAACTGAATTATGCACTTTAAAAATATTAATATCTCATTTTTTTAATAACATCTCAATTTTAAAAAGATAAAGACTAACGATAAAAGTAAAATAGAAAAGATACACCATGCAAATACTAATCATAAGAAAGCTTGTGTGGCTATCTTAATATGATATATTCATACTTCAGGAAGCATACTTCAGGAAGAGAAGGATTATCAAGGATAAAGTGGAACATTTCCTATGAACTAAAAATTTGGATTACTGAGAAAACATAATAGGATGGCACCTGTGGCTCAGTGAGTAGGGCGCCGGCCCCACATACCAAGGGTGGCGGGTTCAAACCCGGACCTGGCCAAACTGCAACAAAAAAATAGCCAGGCGTTCTGGCAGGTGCCTGTAGTCCCAGTTACTCAGGAAGCTGAGGCAAAAGAATCACCTAAGCCCAGGAGTTGGAGGTTGCTGTGAGCTGTGATGCCATAGCGCTCTACCCAGAGTGATAAAGTGAGACTTTGTCTCTAAAAAAAGAAACAAAAACAGAGAAGACATAACAAAACTAAATGCATAAGCATCTAATTATGCAGTGCCAAAATAATGAAGAAAAAAACTTATACAATTGAATTTCAACACTTACCTCCCAGTAATAAAACTGTCAAATAATCATTAAAGATACACAAGATGTGGGGCAGTGCCTGTAGCTCAAGGAGTTGTGTGCCGGCCCCATATACTGAGGGTGGCAGGTTCAAGCGCGGCCAAAACTCCAAAATAATAATAATAATAATAATAATAATAATAATAATAATAATAATAGATACACAAGATGTAAACAATATTCAGTAACTTTACCTAATTGACATTTACAGAATAATCCATCCAATAGCAAAAATAGGCACATGTTTTCCCAAGTGAACATGTAAACATTCACCAAGACAGAGAATACTGTGGACCATTTAACAAGTCTCAATAACATAAAATGATGCAAAGTATATTCTCTAACCACAATGGAATTAAACCAGAAATCAATCATAGGAAAATATCTGAAAAATACCTAAATATTTAGAAATTAAATAATATAGTCCTGAATCGCTCATGATGAAAGAAGAAATTATAACACAAATTAGAAAATACTTTCAATTTCACAAAAACAAAAAGACAACATATCAAAATTTGTGGAATTAATTAAATCACTCTTAAAAGGTATATATCATAGCATTAAATCTTAGGAACCCCTTTGATTCTTTTTCTTCAGAAAAGCATTTGAGGCTCAATGCCCACAGCTCAGTTATTAGGGCACTGGCCACATACACTGGGGCTGGCAGGTTCAAATCCAGCCCTGACTGATAAACAACCATGACAACTACAACATAAAAATAACCGGGTGTTGTGGTGGGCACCTGTAGTCGGGAGGCTGACTGAGGCAAGAGAATTGCTTGAGCCCAAGAGTTTGAGGTTGCTGTGGGCTGTGACGCCAAAACACTCTACCGAGGGCAACATAATGAGACTCTGTCTCAAAAAAAAAAAAAAGAAAGAAAGAAAAGCATTTGAAAAAAATTTAAGCCCCACACAAGATTAAAAAAACCTCTCAGCAAAATAAACACTAATAAAGAATATCTATGAAAAAGCCTAATCTGTTATCAAACATACTTAACACTGAAAGATCGAATGCTTGCCCTCTAATGTCAGCAAAATGTTAAGAATGTCTTCTCCCACCACCTCTATTCCACAATGTGTTATACATTCTAACCAGTGCAAAAAGACAAGAAAAAGGTATCTTAAAATGAAAGAAATAAAGGGAATACAGATTGAAAAGAATAAAGTAAAACAATGTATCTTCAGACAACACATCATTGTAGCCTGTTACACATATGTTACTAGAAATAATAAGGAAGTTTATCAAAGTCACAGGGTATAAGGTCAATATACAAAAATCAATTCATTTCTACACATTAGTAACAGTACAAATATTTGTTTAAAAATACCATTTATAATAGCATGAAAAACTATGAACTACTTAGCTATAAACTGAACAAAACATGTGTAAAACCATGCATATTGACAACTACAAACATCAATAAAAGCAACTACAGACCTAAATAAATGGAAAAATATACCAAGTTCATGGCTTGAAAGATTCAACATTGTTAAGATATCAGTTCTCCCAAGATTGAGGTATATTTTCAATATCATGTCAAACACACACACGAAATTGACAATTGGGATCAATTCATTTCAAATGAAAATTAAATAATTTTCACAATCTCAAAAGAAGTATAAAAGGCTCCTTCATCTACTAAGGTGAAAATATTCCCAAAAAAGCCCCCAAAATTTGGAAATTAAGACTGGTACAAATGAAAAAATTGACATATTTAAAAAAGAGAGACCAAATAAGAATCATGGAAAATGTAGTCAATGAACATACAAATCTCAGCAGGGGAGATAAAAAAATTATATTACTAAGTCAGTAAAGATTTAATACTGAAGAAGTGTCTATGACTAAGAAGATCAAAAGATAAATTCTACACACATAAAAAAAAACTTAAGAAACATGGATAGATAAAATTTCTAATATCTGATAGCACCACCAGAAGATAAAATAAGAGATAACAGCAAAAAGTTAATACTCAAAGGTATGATAGTAAAGAATTTTCCAGAACTAAAGAAACCCGTAAATTCTCTCATGGAAAGCACATACCCAGTGCAAAACAGAATAAACAGAAATAAACCTACAGCTCTGTACGGCCGCAATGTGCTGAAATGCATCAAGGATAAAGTGAAAATACATTTCCTTTAATGAAATATTTAATTAAAATCTCCATAAGAAACTGGTTTAAAAAATTAAATATGGAATTGAAGGTATTTCAGAGAAATAAACTTGATGTGATAATGGCAGATTAAAACCCTACATTCAAGAAATTAGATTATCATATTATTTGCAAGTAAACAGACAGCATTCACAATTGGATAAGTATTAGGACATAGGAAATAACAAAAATACTATCATAGAGATCTTGTTCGCTACTTGCGATGGTTAATTTTATGCATCAACTTCACTGGGTTAAGTTTAGGGATACTGAGATAGCTGGTAAATATTATTTCCGTGTGTATGTCTGTGAGGGTGTTTCCAGAAGAGATTAGTATTTGAATCAGTAGACTGAGTAAAGAGGGCCACTCTCATCTATGTGGGTAGGGATCACCTTATCTGCTGAGGGCAAAGGAAGAGCAAATTTGCTCTCTCTTTCTGCCCTTAGACAACAGACCTGCAGGTTCTTGACCCTTCAGACTCTGGGAAGGGAATATACCATCCCCTCCCTGATTCTCAGGCCTTTGACTCACACTGAATTTTATACTTTGGGCTTCCCTGGTTCTCCAGACTGCAGAGGGCTTGCAGACAGAATATTAAGAGACTGCTAAGCCTCCATAATCAAGTGGGCCAATTCCCATAATAAATTCCCTGTTAAGTGCTCTCTATCTTTATGGTATATCCTATTGGTTCTGTTTTGCTGGAGTGCCCTAAAATATTAACCAATACAATTAATTAAAATATCACAATATGGCTCGGCGCCCGTAGCACAGTGGTTACAGCATCAGCCACATACACCAAGGTTGGTGGGTACGAACCCAGCCTGGGCCAGCTAAACAAAAATGACAACTGCAACAAAAAATAATTGGGCATTGTGGTGGGCGCCAGTAGTCCCAGCTACTTGGGAGGCTGAGCCAAGAGAACTACTTAAGCCCAAGAGTTTGAGGTTGCTGTGACCTGTGCCACCATGGCACTCTACCAAGGGTGACAAAGTGAGACTTTTGTCTCAAAACAAAACAAAAAAAGTCACAATATAAGATAGTATTTATGCACATATGGAGATGCGTAGGTATATATGGGAGGTGGGTAATAGGTGCGATAAGGTGTACACACCTACACGTCCTATGCATCTCGGAATTAAAATACATTCCTAAATATTAATACCTCATAAGATAAAGTATAAGTCATAATAAAAATTATAAAATATTTAGAACAAAATAATTTAAAACATTATCTATACTTTTTAGATGCCAGGTAAGCAGCACTTTAAAGCAAATCAAGTGTCTTAAAGAATAATACTACAAGAAGGAAAATACTAACAAATCCAGAGGAATAATAAACATAAAATTTAGAATAGCAGGAAGAAGTCAGGAGGGATTTTAGTAGAGATAGATACACAGGAGGTTTCTTCACTTTTAATGTAGCGTCTTATTATACCTCTTAAGCTAGTGGGTGGGTATACGGTTGTTCACTATGTTGCTCTTTTTTTTTTTGAGACAGAGTCTTACTTTGTCCCCCCTCGGCAGAGTGCCGTGGTATCACAGCTCACAGCAACCTCCCAAACTCTTGGGCTCAAGCAATTCTCTTGCCTTCGCCTCCCAAGTAGTTGGGACTACAGGCACCTGCCACAACACCCGGCTATTTTTTTTTTAAAGATGAGGTCTTGCTCTGGCCTAGGCTGGTCTCAAACTCAGCTCAGGCTATCCACCCACTTCAGCCTCCTACAGTACTAGGCTTACAGGTGTGAGCCACCACGCCTGGCCATTATATTACTCTTTATAACTTGCATATGTCTGAAATGTTTCAAAATAATAAAAAAAAAATTTTAACTAAGTACTTCACTCATACAGCTAAAATCTCATGTATAAACACAAATAAAAGATCCCAAATGAAAAATTAGCCGAATTCAGCAAAATAGATAAAAAATATTACATCGTTACTTAAAAGAATTTATCACAGGAATGGAAAAAGCTCAAATCAAAAAATGTGTCCTTTTTGTATAATACGGAAGCAATATTATAAAATAATTTATCCAATTAAAAAAACTTCAAAATCAATATTCAGAATTTTTTAAATTAGGAATAGAAAGGAACTTTATTAACTCAGTAAATGAAAACTCTACAACCAATATTATATTAGATTGGACTATGTATAAAATTACTAGGAGTAGGAAAGTTAAGTTAAAAAAGGGTCCATTATCAGCAATTACATAAGATTCAATCTAATACTTGCTAGTGAAGGTTCAGAAGTATAAAATCAGAAAGAAAGGCAAAGACAGCTTAAAATCAGAAAGAAAGGCAAAGACAGCTAAGCTATTTCTACTGTTTAACATCCTACTGGGGATTCTCTACGGACAAGCAGAAAGAAGAAAACAGATTGCACAGCAGAAGCCAAAACAGTCTATATACAAAGAATATGACTTTCCACATAAAATCCAAACAACTATTAGAGTTAATATGAGATTTCAGTAATGTTGCTGCATCCAAAATTAAAATACAAAATATGCAGCACAATTTGTAATATTCTAAAACTGGAAACAATAAAAACACCCATCAATGATAGATTAGAAAACAAACAGTGATATATTCACGTAAGAGGTGAGAAAAAGAACTACTGCCTCACAAAACCACATAGAGGAATTCTTACAAAAAAGTCAGACGATATGAACACTAGAAAACAGCTCATACTATAGGAATAGATGATAGACCTAAATTTCTTTCTTTCTTTTTTTTTTTGGTTGTAGTTGTCAATGTTGTTTGGCAAACCTGGGCTGGATTCGATCCCGCCAGCTCCTGTGTATGTGGCTGGCACCCTAGCCACTTGAGCTACAGGCGCCGAGCCAGTTGAGCTAAATTTCAAAAGTTTAAAATACATTGTGATAAAAATCAAGCTAGTGCTTACCTTTGGGAAGAGAAAGGAGGGGAGGTAGAGTAGCTGGGAGGGCATGAGAAATATGGGTGCTAATAAAATTCTACTTATTAGTGATTACACAGTTAGGATTTGTGTACTTTCTGAATGTCTGCTACAGTTTCATAAAAACTTGATTTAAAAAACCAGTTTCATGTGATATATACATACAAGTTTTGCCAATTAAAATAAATTATTTTTTTAAATCAATAGTTTCTCTTTACCAGCCAACAAAAAATTAGAAAATGAAAAGAAAAAAAGCTCTCTTTTACTACAGAGAGCAAAATCAAAGTGAAAAATAACCAGAAGGCCTTTGAAAATTATGTTACATACAACCAATAGGTTTTTGTATCCAAAATATATTTAACAAGGAGAAGAAAAAAAGAAACTCCTACATTTCTAAAGGGTAAAGAATATGAATGGGCTAACCGAAGAAAAGAAAACCTCTAGCATCAGAGATTGGAGTAACATGGCCATAATCCAAGGAAGGTCTGGAACCATGAGAAACCAGAGGAGGCAAGGGGGACTGCTCCCGGGGCCTTCTGAGGGAGCGCTACCCTGCTGACGCTTTTATTTTGTACTCTGACCTCCACAAATGTAAGAGTATACATTTCTGTTATTTTAAGCTACAAAGTTACAACTAACACAATACTTAAGACTCAGTATTTCTATTTCTAGGTCTACTCCCTAAAGTGCTGGTTCTCCATTCTGTAAGACGTAAAACCTCATCTTTTACAATAAATATTTTGCAACTTACCTACACACATAACTAAAAAATAAGTCAATGTCCTAATTTTTAATTTTCTTTTTAATTTTAAAAAAGAAAAATATAGAAATAATATAAAATAAAATACATATTTCTACATATAAAACACTCACATAGGACTAAGCTGGAAGATATATATATAGAATTTATGAAATGGACAGTTTCCAATGTGGGTTAATGTTACATACTGGTTACTAAAACACTACAAGAGGCGTTATCATTGATGCTATGATTTCCCAAAAAGTAAACTTTTAGCAGCGTTCCAAACAAAACAAAGCACATTATTTTCTCAATTTACATGGAAATTGTATTCCCAGAGAAGTCACTGTATTTTAAAACCTTTTAAAAAAAGATTGTGTTTATACATAAGAGTTATTCATTATTAATAAATTATTTTTAGTTTACTAATCTTCAATAATTATAAAGACATTTTAATCTACATATTTAATGAGACACTGAGCTAAAGCAGGATATTGGACAATGAACACCATAGGACGCCCCCCAACTACTATGACAAAGGTAGACAAAAAAATTTCGAAATGCCCAACAGCTGACAGTACCTTCCTTTGAGAATACTTCACAGGTGAACAGTAGAAGAAATGAGCAATATATTCATTGCAACATTGTTTTTAACAATAAAAAGTGGGTACTACTGGTATTTAAAAGTCCATCAATGGGGAAATAAAAATTAAGTCACTGTCATATACTATTACAATACTATACCGCAATTCAAAGAAATAAACTAGAGGCTTGGCACTCACAGCACAGTGGTTGCAACGCCAGACACAAACATCGAAGTTGATGGGTTCCCCCCGGCCCCGGCCAGCTAACCAACAATGACAACTACAACAAAAAATAGCCAGGGATTGTGGCAGGTGCCTCTAGTTCCAGCTACTTGGGAGCTGAGGCAAGAGAATCGCTTGAGCCCAAGAGTTTGAGGTTGCTGTGAGCTGTGACGCCACAGCACTCTACCAAAGGTGACAAAGAGAGACTCTGTCTCAAAAAAAAGAAAGAAAAGAAAAGAAATAAACTAGAATGCAAGAATCAACACTGACAAATCTCAGAAACACTGAAGTGGAAAAAGCAGGCTACAAAAAAAAATACATGTTAAGTAGGATACTTTGGGGGTAAAATTTTTAAAACAAGACAATGGTGCAAGTAATACATAGGCATATACAAATACATAGTGAAAGTACAAGAACCTGAATGAAATGAGCACACTGCAACTTCAGGGTACTGGTTACCTTGAGGAAGACAAGGAGGAAAATGGGGTGAGACAGAGGTACAGAGGAGGCCTCAATGATGTCTGTAACATATTTCTCAGAAACAAAAATCCCCTTTGGGAGTCCGAGGCAGATGGATTGCTTGAGCTCTGGAGTTCAAGACCAGCCAAAGCCCGAGGGAGCCAGTTCAAGACCAGCCTGAGCCAGAGAGAGACCCCATCTCTAAAAACAGCTGGGTGTTGTGGTGGGTGCCTGTAGTCCCAGCTACATGAGAGGCTGAGGCAAGAGAATCACCTGTGCCCAGGAGTTTGTGGTTGCTAGGCTGCTGTCAGCTACAATGCCATGGCACTTTACCAAGGGTGACAAAGTAAGACTCTATCTCAAAAAAAAGAAACAAACAAAAATCTGCAGCAAACATATAAATTGTATCATTTGTTTAATGCGAGGTCAAGGCATTTAGCGTATATACAAGTCTACCTAATGTATAACAATTATATGTGTACTTTTTTCTATAATTTTGAAGTATTTTATAATTAAAGTTTTTAAAAGTCTATATTCCAGAGCAATATGCCACCAACTATGGCTTGACTGTGACTGAGACACTGTTCTACGGTAACCCAGATAAAGATCACAAGATACGCAAATGTTCAGATGAGTAGTGACTGAAAAGGAACCAGATCTAGTTTGTAATAATGCTATCATTAATTTGAGTCAGATAATGAGAGGAAGTGAGTATAGAGAAGAAAACATTGAAATTACAAAGAATCAACCCAAAAATGGCTCTATTACACTCTTAAGGTAAAGAAAATTGGCAAATTTCATTGCCTATGTGTTGGGCTTTATTCTTTATTTCCAATTTCTTCCCCCTATTTTCCCAAATAATCTCATGAAAATTGAAATACTGAGTAATAAAAAGAAGATAAACTGATAAAGCAGCAATAATTCATTCTATCAAAGATAAGATGTTTCAAATATAAGAAGAGTAAACGATTAAAAAAACAATTCTTTTGATGCTCTTTAAAAACAAGCTACTTGGGGATGGCGCCTATAGCTCAGTGAGTAGGGCACCAGTCATATACATTGAGGCTGGCAGGTCTGAACCCAGCCTGGGCAGCTAAAACAACAATGACAACTGCAACAACAAAAAAAAACATCCGGGTAGTGTGGCAGGCACCTATACTCCCAGCTACTTGGGAGGCTGAGACAAGAGAATCACTTGAGCCCAAGTAAATGAATAAACTAGATTGCAAGAATCAACACTAACAAATCTCACAAACAGGTAAGTGGAAAAAGCAGGCTACAAAAAAAAGACACGTAAGTAGGATACTTAGGGGGTAAAATTTTAAAACAAGACAATGGTGCAAGTAATACATAGACATACACAAATACGTAGCAGAAGTACAAGAACTTTGAGGTTGCTGTGAGCTGTGACACCACAGCACTCTACCCAGGGGGACAGCTTGAGACTCTGTCTCAAAAAAAAAAAAAAAGCTACTTGGCATATCGTATCATTCTTCAAAGATTCATTGAGAAAAGTCATATTTCCCTCCTAGCAATATATTTCCTTTCAAGTCATATGGCTCTGTTGAACAATACAAAATGTTGTTATATATCTAAATCTTGCATGTTTATTTTCTAAGTTTTTGCTCTCCATTACTACAGCATTACACATATGAGTTACTACTAATAAAAGCTTGCAGCAAAAAATAAACGTGCAAGAGGTAGAGAAGAAAGAGGTGCCAGCTTTCAACCGGCAAGAAGAGATAAGACATCTACTTCCCAGTTTACAGCAATCGGGAACAAACTAAATGTCACCACAAAGAAGAAAAGAAAATCAGGCAATAACACAACATAGGCTATTTTATGTATGTGAGCTTGGTCTCTTCAGAAGGTAGTTCACACCATCATAATCTCAGCAGACAGAAAAAAAAAAAAAGGTAATGTTGACCCAAGATTTTTACAAGAACTCATGTTTATAGTAGCATTATCTATGACAATCATAACCTGAAAACAACACAAATAGCCATCAGTAAAAGAGAGGACAGCATCCAACTAAAAAGCTTCTCCACAGCAGAGGAAACAACAAAGAAGAAACATAGGGAATGGGGAAAAATCTGATATGTGATTAATAACTGAAACATATAAGGATCCAAACAACTTAATAGCAAGAAAATAAAAACCTTGATTTAATAAATGGGCAAAGGACCTAAATAGACACATATCAAAAGAAGACATACAAATGGCCAACAGTTTTACAAAAAGGTGCTCCCCATACCTAATAATGAGGAAAATGCAAATCAAAACCACAATACCACTTCACATATATTAGAATGGCTATTATCAAAAAGACAAAAGATACCAAGTAATGGCTAAAATAGGGAGAAAAGGCAATCCTTGTACACTGCTGGTAAGAATGTAAACCAGCATAGCCATTATAGAAAACGATATAGAAGTTCCTCAAATAGTTAAAAACAGAACGACAATGCCATCTAGCAATCCCACTTCTGGGTACACGTGTATATTCAAAGGAAATGAAATTAGTATCGGGAAGAGATATTTGCACTCTCATATTCATCGCAGTACTATTCACAGTAGCCAAGATATGGAATCAACCTAAGTATCCATCAACGTATGAATGGATAAAGAAAATATGGGTTAGACAGACAAGACACACATACACACACAATGGAAAAGTATTGTCTTTAAAAAAGAAGGCAATCCAGTCATTTACAACAATATGCATGAACTTGGAGGACATTATACTAAGTGAAATAAATCAGGCACAGAAACACAAATGATGCATGATCTCACTTAGATGCTAAATCTAGAAAACTTACAGAAGCAGAGAGTAGCCAGCAGGGGGTGGGAGGTAGGGAATGGAGAGATACTGATAAAAAAGAACAAAGTTTCAGGTAGAACAAATAAGTTGTGGAGCTCTACTGTATACCACTGGGACTATAGTTAATAACATTGTATTATATACCTGAAAACTGCTTAAATATTCTCACTCCAAACAAAAGTATATGAAGTGATGAATATGTAAATTGTTTTGATTTAATCATTTAATACCATATATTTATATCAAAACATCACTTTGTACACTGAAAACACGTATAATATATGTCAATTAAAAAAAGTGAATGGATAAACATGTTGTAGTACGCCCATACAATACAATACCCCTCCTCAATTTAGAGGAGCAAACTACTCATATACACAACATGGATGAATGTCAAAAACATGCTGAGCAAAAGCCAGATACAAAATATTACTTATTAAAGTAGTTTAGAAGTTTAAGTACTGGCAAACTAGACTGCAGTGACAGAAATCTGAATAGTACTTCCTCTGGCATGATGCTTGAAAACAGCTCAAGGGAATTTCATGGGATGATGGAAGTACTCTAAATCTAAATCTGGGTGAGGGTGGCATGAGTGTATGAATTTATAAAAATCCATTGAAACAAATAGAGAAAATTGTAAGAATGAAAAAATTAATCTGCTCTTTATTAAAATGGACTACAAAGACCTAACAATCATATGATTAAATGAATCTTGTAAATCTTGATGGATTCTGGTTTAAAAAGGTTAGCTATTGAAGTCCTTTTTTGGACAATCAGGAAAACTTGAATATGGACTAAATATTAAGAAGTGATCACAAGAGGGTGAAGCAAGATGGCAGACCAGAAGACTCATTTAGCTGAGCTCTCCTAGAATGACTGGGGGAAAAGAGAGAACCCAACCATACCTGGGACAGAGACCTTGCCCAGAGTCATAGCTCAGGGAGCGCAGCAAGGAGGTAATGAGCAGGATGCAGCAAGTCAGTCAGAGGGGTAGAAATCTGACAAATTAGGCAAGTGATTGCAACCCTCTGTAATCAACTTCCCCCCACCACCCCCCATGGAGGTCTGGATGGGAGTAAGCCTTCCTGGAGATTTCAGTTTTGTGGGAAAGCTGCACATTGAATGGGAAACTTGGAGGAGTGGGTAGACTTGAACAGTATACAGCACCAGATTTGAATACCGATTGGAGTGGATTTGGTATAGGTTTGGTGGCTGGAGAGGCAGCCATACTGAGAAGGTCTTGAGGGCCAGGTGGCTGATATTGTGGGAAGGTTGAGAGATCTTAGCAGGGGCCTGAAGTACAGCTGCCTTAATTCCACCTGCTGGGATCAGAACTCCACTCATAGGACAGGCTGAGGGACATCTGAGGGCCTGCACACAATGAGAACTGGAGTCAGGGGTCACTGTGAGACCTGCTACTGAAGGATTCTTGTGAGCTTTAAGATCGGAACGGCAGGATCTGAATACTGAGGAAACGATGAGGCAATCACCAAAGGCAACTAAGTTAGCAATAAGGATCATAGAGGTTCCTGGCTGTGTTCTCTGTCTCCTAAAAAAAAAAATCACAGTGCCACCTGGTGTCCTGGCAACATACTGCAACATATTGTCATCAAGAGCAAGGACACCTATCGTTTTGGTCATGAGGAAGAATTTGGCCTTACTCAGGCTGAGGCCACTTCAAGACCTAAGCTCTGAGGACAAGGTAATTAGAAGCAAAGGAGGAAGTGAGAAGGAAAAAGGAGGAAAAGGCAGTGAACAAGAAGAAAGAACACATGAGGAGGAGCCAATAGAAGAATTTGGGCAACATGAAAAAACAAAACACAACTCCTCCCCCAAATGACCATGAGGAAGGTACTACAGAAGACTCCACCTATAAAGAATTAATGGATTTTACAAAAAGGGAATTTAAAATATGGATGATAAAAACAATAAAAGGAATGAGTGAGAAAACTGAAAGACAGAACCAAAAGTCTAATGAAAGATATATAGAATACAGAAAGGACATGGCAGAGCTTAAGGAAATAAAGAAGACAATCAGGGAATATAAAAATGCATAGAAAGTATCAAAAATAGGTAAGACCATTAAGAAGAAAGAACCTCGGAGCTAGAGGATAAAGTTTTCAAGTTAACCCAGGTAGTTAAAGAGGCAGAAAAGAAGAGAAAGAAAGCAGAATAGGTGTTTAGAGAACTACCAGACTCCATGAAGCGTTCAAAATATGAATAATGGGGAAGAAGACTGTCCTTAAGGAATGGAAGCCCTATTGGAGACTATCATAAATGAAAATTTCCCAAGTTTTACTAAAGACCCTCATACACTCCTTTTCAGATGATTATCGAACCCTGGGTCATCTCAACTCAAACAGAGCTTCTCCAAACACATTGTAATGAAACTGTCCAAAGTCAAGATGAAAGAAAAAATTCTGCAATCAGCTAACTGACTTACAAAGACAGAGCCATTAGGATGCCAGCAGGCTTTTCAATTGAAACTTTCTAAGCCAAAAGAAAATGGTCATCCACCTTCAACATTATTAAACAAAACCACTGTCAGCCCAGGATTCTGTATCCTGATAAACTAAGCTTCAAAATTGATGGCTGCAACAAAAAATAGCCAGGCGTTGTGGTGGGCGCCTGTAGTCCCAGTTACTTGGGAGGCATAGGCAGGAGAATTGCTTGAGCCCAGGAGTTGGAGGTTGCTATGAGCTGTGATGCCACGGCACTCTACCCAGGTGACAGCTTAAGGCTCTGTCTCAAAAAATAAAAAAATAAAAAATAAATAAAAATTGATGGAGAAATCAAATCTTTTGCAGATATACAAACACTGAGGAAACTCATCACAATAAGACCAGCAATACAGGAAATACCTAGCTCTATTCTCAATACTCACCATCACAATGGACCACCAGCAAAGTAAACACCCAGAAGCTAAAGGTCAAAACTTAGCTTCCAAAATGGTGCAAATGATAAAATGACACAACGGATTTTCACAAAATAAGATGAATAGAACTCCACCACACTTATCAATTCTTTCAATAAATGTTAATGGACCAAATTTACTACTGAAGAGGCACAAGATGGCTGATTGGTTAAAAAAGCACAAGCCATCCATTTGCTATCTCCAGGAGACAAATCTAGCCTTGAAAGACAAATCAAGACTTAGGGTATGGAAGACAGTATTTCACACAAATGGAAATCAGAAGAAAGGAGGGGTTGCAATCTTATTTTCAGATACAAGCAGATTTAAACAACTAAAGTCAAGAAAGACAAAGATGGAGACTTTATACTGGTCAAAGAAATAATACAACAAGAAGACATTTCAATGTTAAATATTTATGCACCCAACTTCAAACTAAGAATATACATTTTTCTCCTCAACCCATGGTACATACTCCTAAATAGACCACATCCTAGGATACAAATCAAACCTCAGCAAAATTAAAAGAATAGAAATTATATCTTCTCAGACCACAAAACAATAAAGGTGGAACTCAACTCCAACATAAACGTTTATCCCCACACAAAGATTTGGAAATTAAACAACGTTATGATAAATTATAGTTGGGTTCAGGAAGAGATAAAAGAGGAAATCATTAAATTCCTCAAACATCATGGTGGTGGTAGGGGAAGGGGAGAGTAGAGAGAAGGAAGGAGGAAGGGCAGTGGGGGGTCACAGAGTGTGATACACCTTTTGGGGGTGGGACACAATTATAAGAGGGAATTTACCTAACAAATGCAATCATTGTAACCTGGTTCTTTAAGAAAAAAAAAATTCCTAAAACAAAACAACAATGAAGAGACAAGGTACTAAAACCTGTGAAATAGAGCAAAAGCAGTCTTAAGAGGGAAATTTATCGCATTAGATGCCTGTGGCTCATCAAGTAGGGTGCCGGCCCCATATACCAAAGGTGGTGGGTTCAAACCTGGCCTCACCTGACCTGCAAAACAGAAAAATAGCTGGGAGTTGTGGCAGGCACTTATAGTTCCAGCTACTTGGGAGGCTGAGGCAAAACAATCAATCACCTAAGCCCAGAAGTTGGAGGTTGTTGTGAGCTATGTGACGCTACGGCACTCTATCAAGGGCGATAAAGTGAGACTCTGTCTCTACAAAAAAAAAAAAAGGAGAGCACATCAACAAACTTATGAACCATCTTCTGGAATTGAAAAAGAAGAAAAATCTAATCCCAAACCCAGCAGAAGGAAAGAAAGAACCAAAATTAAACCAGATAGGAATGAAATTGAAACAAAAGAATCATTCAGAAAATTAGCAAAAAAAAAAAAGTTGGTTTTATGGAAAAATAAATAAAATAGATAGGCTCGGCACCTGTAGGTCAGCAGCTAGGGCACCAACCACATACACCAGAGCTCTCAGGTTGGAACCCAGCCCAGGACTACCAAACAACAATGACAACTACAACCAAAAAATAGGCGTTGTGGTGGGCACCTGTAGTCCCAGCTACTTGAGAGGCTGAGGCAAGACAGTCTCTTAAGCCCAAGACCTGGACATTTGCTAGGAGCTGTGATGCCACAGCACTCTACCAAGGGCAACATAGTGATACTCTGTCTCAAAAAAATAAATAAATAGATATACCTTTGGCCAGATTAACTAGAAACAGAAAAGTAAAATTTCTAGTAACCTCAATCAGAAACAATGAAGGGGAAAATAACAACATATGCCACAGAGAAACATGACTACTACAAGAAACTCTATGCCCAGTAATTGGACAATATGGAAGAAATGGATCAATACCTGGAATCACATCCTCTCCCTAGACTTAACCAAGAAGAAACAGATCTCTTGGCTCGGCACCATAGCACAGTGGTTACTGTGCCAGCCACATGCAACAAGGCTGGTGGGTTTGAACCCTGCCCAGGCCAGCTAAACAATGACAACTGCAACAAAACAATAGCTGGGCGCTGTGGTGGGTGCCTATAATCCCAGCTACCTGGGAGGCTAAGCCAAGAGAATCGCTTAAGCCCAAGAGTTTGAGGTTGCTGTGAGCTGTGATGCCACTGCACTCCACTGAGGGCGACATAGTGAAACTCTGGCTCAAAAAAAAAAAAGAAAAAGAAAAAGAAAAAGATGTCTTGAACAGACCAATTTTAAAAAATGAGATTGAAGAAACAATAAAAAATTTCCCAACCAAAAAAAAAAAAAAATGCCCTGGTCCAAATGGCTTCACACCAGAATTCTATCAAACCTTCAAAGAATAGCTTATACCCATACTGCAGTAATTATTCCAAAAAATTGAGAAGGAAGGAGTCTTCCCCCAACACATCCTAGAAAGCAAACATCACTCTGATACCAAAACCAGGAAAAGGCCCAACTAAAAAGGAGAACTTCAGACCAATTTCACTAATGAATAGAGAAAAATTTTCAATAAAATCCTAGCCAACAGATTATAGCTACACATAAAAAAATCAAAATCACCACAATCAAGTTGGTTTCATCCCAGGGATGCACGACTGGTTTAACATATGCAAGTCCATAAACATATTCACCATATCAACAGAAGCAAAAACAAAGACCATCTGATCCTCTCAATAGATGCAGAAAAAACATTCAATAAAATTCAGCATCCTTTTCTAACAGGAACACTTAAGAACACAGGCATAGATGACACATTTCTTAAGCTGAACAAAGCCATCTATGACAAACCCACAGCTAATATTATATTGAATAGAATAAAACTGAAGGCTTTTCCACTTAGAACTAGAACCAGACAAGGTTGTCCTCTATCACCACTAATATTCAACATAGTGTTGGAAGTTTATCCAATACAATTAGGAGAGAGAAAGAAATAAAGGGCATCCAAATGGAGGCAGAGGAGATCAAACTCTCACTTTTTGATGATGATATAATCTTATACATAGAGAACCCCCAAAACTCAACTACAAGACTCCTGGAAATGATCAAAAAATATAGTAATGTCTCAGGATATGAAATCAATGTGCACAAATCAGTAGCCTTCATATATGCCAATGACAACCAAGATGAGAAGCTAATGAAAGACACAATTCCCTTTACAATAGCTTCAAAGAAAATGAAATGCCTAGGAATATACATAACATAAAAGACGAAGGACCTCTATAAAGAACAATACAAAACCCTAAGAAAAGACATAGCAAAGATATTAACAAATGGAAGAACATACCTTGCTCATGGCTGGGAATAATCAACATTGTAAAAATGTCTATACTTGCCAAAGCAATGTACAGATTCAGTGCAATCTCCCATCATACTTTCAAAATTTGGAAAAAATAATTCTTCGTTTTGTATGGAGCTAGAAAAACACCGTATGGCTAAGACAATTCTTAGTAATAGGAACAAGAAAAAAAACCCTTATCACCAAGGCAATTCTTAATAATAAAAATAAAGCCAGGGCTATCACTCTACCCAACTTTAGGCTATACTACAAGGCCACATTGATCATAAGAGCATGGTACTGGTACAAAAATAGAAACATTGACATTTGGAACCGAATGTCATCTTACAGTCACCTAATCTTTGATAACCAAACAAGAACATCCACTGGTGTAAAAAATCACCTTCCTTTGGAAGGAAGTATAGAGAATCCTCCAAGAACTCAAATTAGACCTCCCATTGGATCCTGTAATCCCATTACTAGGCATCTGCCCAAAAGAAAAAAAATCCTTGTATCATTAAGGACATTTGCACTAGACTATTTATCACAGCTCAATTTACAATCACCAAAATGTGAAAACAGCCCAATGCCCACCAATCCAGGAATGGATTAACAAGCTGTGGTATATGTATACCATGGAATACTATTCAGCCATTAAAAAGGATGGAGACTTTAGATTTTTGGTATTAACCTTGATGGAGGTGGAACACATTCTTAGTAAAGCATCACAAGAATGGAGAAGCAAGAATCCAATGTACTCTATTCTAATATGAAGGCAGTAGATGAGCTAATAATAAAAGGGGAATGAGGGAACTGGGAGAAGAAAAGAAGGGGACATGGGGGGGTCATAGTCTATGGCACACCTCTTAGGGGTGGGACACAATTAAAAGAGGAACTTTACCTAACAAATGCAATCAATGTAACCTAATTCTTTGTACCCTCAATGAATCCCAAACAACAATAAAAAATAAAACCAAATATAACAGATGATTCAAGGGAAAAAAAGTGATCACCAATTACCTAAGGTGTGATAACAGCATTATAGTTATGTAAAACAATATCCTTATTTTTAATTTTCCTTTTTTTTTTAAGAGCTAGGCTCTTGCTATTTTGCCCAGGCTGGAGTATAGTAGCTATTCACAAATACAATCACAGTGCATTACAGCCTCCAATCTCGAACTCCTAGGCTCAAGCAATCCACCTGCCTCTACTACCCAAATAGCTGGGACTATAAGAACATACCTGGCCAAAATCCTCATTTTTAGACCATACGTGCTTAAGTATTTAGGGGTGGAATATAATGATGTCAACAATTTAAATTTTCAGCAAAAAAGAAAAATTTATTTTACATATATGTATAAATGCACACATATGTATGGAAAAATCAAATTAATGTATACAGGTCATGGGAAGTTATTCATTAAACTATTATTTCAACTACTCAGTATGTCTAAAAATTCTCATTTAAAAGTTGAGCAGAGTTGGCGCCTGTGGCTCAGTGAATAGGGCGCCAGCCCCATATACTGAGGGTGATGGGTTTGAACCCGGTCCCAGCCAAACTGCAACAAAAAAATAGCCAGGCATTGTGGTGGGCGCCTGTAGTCCCAGCTACTCTGGAGGCTGAGGCAAGAGAATCGCCTAAGCCCAAGAGCTGGAGGTTGCTGTGAGCTGTGATGCCATTGCACTCTACAGAGGGTGACAAAATGAGATTCTGTCTCTAAAAAAAATAAAATAAAAGTTGAGCAAAAAAGAAGACGCCAATTATCATAGATATATAAAGTGATCGCCAGAATATATCAAATAAAAAGAAATGCTAGGTGCAGCATAGTTTATACAATGTGTTACTTATGATGTGGGGAAAAAAAGGAAAGGTGAAATTCATATGGTATGTGATGTGTGTGAGAGAGAGAGTGAGAGGACAGGAGTAACTCCATTTTGTAACCCCTGAGAGACCTAGCTCGAGCTGGAATAAAAAGATCTTTTGCTTTTGCATCGGACTTGGCTCCCTGGTGGTCTTTGGGGATTACAAAGTCTGGGCATAACAAGAGTGTATGTGTATGCCTGTTTACATTACAACCAATTAAAACGGTTACATACGGGAGATAAATTTAGGTTCGAAACAGGTCTGAGCTTGGAAGTGAAATGCCTCTGGGTATATCATTTTATATAGTTTTGACCTTTATACCATAAAAATGTGAAAAGAAGAAAAGAAATAACTAAAACTGAAAAGATGTTAAAATATTTACAGTCACATAATTCCTCTATTCAATCAAAATCAAATTAATCAAGTTTATTTAACTTGTTAATGTGGTTGTTAATGGTCTTTTTTGTTCTTTCTGTGCACCAGAACCCCTGTAAAGGGGCTATTGCTGGTCAGGAAACTTAGGATCTTATTGCAGATCTGCCCCTCAGTAGTGCAATCCTACATAAATAACCATGCTAAGCCTCAATCCCAAAAAGGAATTAAATTCAATGATTTCTAAGATTTTTTAGAACTAAAAATTCAGGGACTCAACAAATAGGAATTTTCCAAATGCATAGTCTTCTTCAGCCTGATGAGTAACAAAGCTCCACTGTACAGTGAATTATACAGTCATTCACTTTCTGCAGTACAACTGAGGAGAAAGCCTAGTGAAATAAAGCTTACTTCTCTGACGCCTTCTGGCAGTAATCAGTTACAACAGGGTACTTCCTTTCTCTTAGAAATTTGCCTTGGCAACGGAAAGGAAGCGGCCACCAGGCAGGCAGCTGCACTCACCAGGCTGCTAAACCTCATTGGTTAGCACAGGACGGAAGAAGCAGCCCATAACAAAGTCTGTTGCAGCTGAACTCCGGAGGAGTTTCACTAACAGTTCTGAGCCAAGGGGTTCAGAGAGCTTCATGAATTATTTTACTAAACTAATCCTACTTTACAAAAAGTTGCCAAAAAGGCAGCCTTGAGACGATAACATATAATGCTAGGAATAAAGTTTCTGGAAAAAAACCTCTGCAGATTTGAATGTAAGCTACGAGTCCTAGAAACCTTCTTCACTCTTCCTACCTCATACTCGGCTCCACCCTCAGGCTTCCCTTCTTCAAGACCCTAACAAAAGACACAAATAGTCTTGTGACTTCCCTGGAAGTTTAAGATCTGCGCAGCTGCAGCCTCATTCTAATGTGAGGTAGGATAGCCAGGAAAGGAGTTGGGAAGCTGCAAGCTTAGGTTAAGCACAGAGAAAAGTCTGGCTTGCAGGGTGAGCAGGAAGGAAATGCAGAGGGCTCTGAGCTGCAGGGCCCAGAGGTGGTGGTGAATATTTAAACACACTTATCCCCCCAGTTTTGCAGGAAGATCAAAGAGAAGGCTGAGTATAGAAAAAGGAGTAAGAAAGGATGAAGGAATAAAAGACCGAATGACAAAATTTTGTTTCCAAACTCCTTAAAGGACTGTACTGCAGGACCAAAATGGGGTACGGAAAGGCTGAGGTGGGGGCGGGGGAGCGGGGTTTCCTCCAGAACAGACAAGCTAGAGCTTCTGTTTGAAATGGGGAATGAGTTCAAAAATCCCTGGAAAGGTCTTCTAAGATTATTAAGGCAGGCTGGAGTTTTGCCCTAGCATAGAGTGCACTGGCCCTTCACTAGAGGATTGGAGGATGCCTGGGTGCTGTGCCTCTGCTGGATTTCCACTGGAGGCTGGTGGGGGGGGTGGTCCTCTTTAGCAAGTCCACAGAGTGACTGGGTGGGGCTACAATTTTGGAGAATGAGAAGTTCCCGTCTCAAAGTTAACCGAAGAAGAAGAAGGAATGAGAAGGAATCGCTCTCACAGTCGGGGGGGTTTAGGGTTTGGAAAGACCTTAAGTGATTTTTGAGGAGTTGGGTTTTCCTGCAAGGCTCTGTTGGTTGTGCGATTCTACCCTGAAGACTGAGAATAAGGCCCCTTCACTAAAGGGAAGCTTGGAAATTGGTCTGAAAATAGCTTGCCGTGATTTGGAAGGAAATGCCACCCCTCCCAGGCTTGGGACAGGCGGGGCAGTCCCACTCTCACTAAGAAGCACACAGAGAAGAGGAATTTAAAGGGACCACCCCATCCCACCCCGCGACCCACGGGAAAGCTGGGGACAGAGAGAAGAACTCCGAAGTGGCAGAAAGGATCGGAAAGCAGGATGCAGCACGAGCGCGGAGGCGGGGTCAGGCCTCTGCGCGGTTGGAGGGGAGGGCTTCGGGAGTCCGAGAGTGGGGGACGACCAAGGGGGACGTAGGCTCGGGGCTTGCGAAGGATGACTCGGAGGGTGAAGGAGGTTTTTGAAGGGATTCGGGGCTCTGGGAGGTGAAGGAGGCGTCCCGGGTCAATTCCGGAGGGTCGGGGGGCGCGACCTGTACTCACAGAGCGGATCTCCAGCGCCAGGGCGCATTGCAGCGCTTTCACCTTCGGCATCTGCGCTGGGTGGGGCGGCGGGGACGGACCCCGGCCACGGGCCCGAGTGGGACGGAGAGACGCGGCTCGGGGCGGGGACGGGGAGGAGACGAGGTGCCGGTGGCGGCGGCAGCTGTGGCCCCCAGGCCGGGGCCCGCGGTCCAGCCTGGGTCCCGCCCGAGCAGCAGCTGAGCGCGGGGCGCGGACCCGTTGTCATGGCAGCCAGAAGGGGCGGGGCCGGAAGAGAGGCCCGAAGGGGCGCTCCACAGCCTCCGGCCCCAGTGGCTGGGGGCGGGGCTCAGCGAAAGCCGGGCGGGGCGGGCAGGCAAGGAGGCGGGGCTTCCGAAGGGGCGGGGCGAGGCGGTTCTGTGACATCAAACTGTGGGCCCGGAGACAGAAAAGAGAGAATAGCTGTTTGTATAATGGGACAGTGCACAGGTCAAGGAGTTGGACTCAGGAGCCCTGAGTTCCAACGTGGTGATGGCACCTTTGGCTAAAGGTATCCCACGGTGCCCTCAATCTCCCCAACTGTGGAAGAATAGCAAGTTTTACTGGTCCTCCCATTTGAATGTCACAGTACATCTTAAGAAGTCAGCATGAGGACACTGAGGAGAGACTTGCCCTAGTCAAAGGCAAAACCAAGACGAGAACCCAGGCGCTCTCAAGTAAAACCCCAGCTGCCTTTCTGAGAAGAGGGGCCCGAATCCGATCATCACCATACTCTTCCAGTCTCCTCTCCTGTGATTCTCTCTTTGTTGGTCTGTCTCCCTTCCCTTCGGAGTTTTATGTTTGATTCATTGTGTGTGCATCTCAATGCATTTTGCTTAAACTGGACTCTAATGAGGGGTCAACAATAAATGCAATTGTGTAAGGCCTGGCCATAGACCATCAAAGACAAAAAGAACCTGAGAGTTTGCCAATCCAATCATGTTAAAAATCATTGTTACTGAAAAATACATTATACATACAGAAGTATACAAAAAATATTCATCTTAATAATGAGAACAATACCTGAGTAACTAACACTCATCTAAGAAATAGAACATTACCAACACCACAAAAATGCTCTCTTTGCCCTGGAAGTAATCAGCACTCTGACTGTTGTTCATGTATGCATTTTTCTTTTTTTTGAAACAGAGTCTCATAGCTCACAGCAACCTCCAACTCCTGGGCTCAAAACATCCTCTTGCCTCAGTTTTTCTATTTTTTAGTAGAGACAGGGTCTGGCTTTTGCTCAGGCTGGTCTCAAACAGGTGAGCTCAAGCAATCCACCCTCCTCAGCCTCCCAGACTGCTAGGATTACAGGTGTGAGCCACAGAGCCCGGCCTACATTTTTTTGGATTTTGAGACAATCTCACTTTGCCCTCGGTAGAGAGCCATGGCATCATAGTTCACAGCAACCTTAAACGCTTGGGCTCAAGAGATCCTCTTCCTCAGCATTCCAGGTAGCTGAGACTACAGGTTTCTGCCACAATGCGTGACTAATTTTAGAGGCCAAGGTTTGAGGGTCTCCCTCTTCCTCAGGCTGGTCTTGAACTCCTGAGCCCAAGCATCCACCCACCTTGGCCTCCCAGAGTGCTGAGATTACAGGCCTGAACCACCATGCCCAGAAAATCTTAATATCATGAAAAGAGAGACAGTCAATTTATCCCTTCTGAGGTGAGGTAATTAGAAGTATACAGTAACACCTTTCATGCTGAAAAATCAAACATGAATTTGACTAAGCATTCAAATCACTGCCAAGGTATAGGAAATAAAAGAGTCAAAAAAAACTTGTTAGAACCACAGGGATATAAGCAAAAAAATAAATGTGATATAATATCTTCAGCAAATAAATTGCAAAGAAAAGTAAAAATGAGGCCTTGTGTATTAAGAGACAAAAGAGATGGAATCTAATTTAAGGTATTTATGAGAACACTGGAGAAACTTTAATGTTACTGGATAAATCATGATCTTAAGAAATGTTAAATGTTATTAAATGTTTATATATGGGCTCAGCGGTTAGGGCACCGGCCACATACACAGAGGTGGGCAGGTTCCAACCTGGCCCTGGCCTGCTAAACAACAATGACAACTGCAACGAAAAAATAGCCGGGCATTGTGATGGGTGCCTATAGTCACAGCTACTTGGGAGGCTGAGGCAAGAGAATCGCTTAAACCCAAGAGTTTGAGGTTGCTGTGAGCTGAAACGCCACAGCACTCTACCAAGGGTGACAGATAGATTCTGTCTCAAAAAAAAAACAAAACTGTTTATATATGATCATGGTACTAGGGTCCCGTTTTTTTTTTTTTAAGATGTCTTATCTTTTAAAAAGTGATGCACTTTGAAACATTTATGGATGAAATATGATGTCTGGGATTCACTTCAAAATTCTCTAGTGGAGGTGGAGAGTGGCAGTGATGGAAAGTGTGTGAAAGTATGGATGACATGAATTATCGGTGTAAGTGTTAAAGGTTGCTAATAGGTATGTTGGAGTTGGTTTATGTTTAGTTTCATGTCAACACATAGACAACTAAACAGATGTTCAAAATTGTCAGGTGTTCTTTTTATATTGAGATAATCATATGTGATTTCAATGTTAGCCTATTTATGAAGCAAATTATATTTGATGGTATATCTTTCTTATAGTCCTTTATTATTTTATGAATATCCTTGTGTATTATATTAGTTAATATTTTGTCTAGATATTTGCCTCTATATTCATAAAAAAATTGAGCCTATAATTTTATTTTCTTTTATGGTCCTTTCCTGATTTAAGAATCTAAATTATACCAACTTTATAAAAGAATAAAATATATTAAACCGTATGCTCTTATCCTATAGATAAGAGAACCCTTGGTGGACCACCAGCCATCAGGTTGCCCTACTCGGAACATTTGAGCCTCCACCTATTTTCCTTACTGTTTTTCTAACTGTTTTTAAATTGGAAGTAAATCTCTACCTTGCAGGATTATTGACAAAAGTGCTGGTGATAATGCTTATATAGTAAATCATTAACCACGCTTCCTCTGTTTTTATAATAAACTTGGAAGTCACTTGGTGTTCTCTTCATTTTTCTTCTATCTTTTTTTCTCAGATTTTTCAGATTGTATAATTTCTATTGATCCATCCTCAAGGTAACTGACACTTTCTTCTGATATCTCCAGTCTTCTGATAAGCCCATCTGTTGAATTTTCATTTCAGTTAATGTATTATTTAATCCTAAAACTTCCATTTGGTTCTTAGTTTCCACATGTCTGCTGAGATTTTCTATTTTTTCATCATTAGGATTATTTTTTCCTTTGCTCTTTCAACATATTTTTTTAAATTCTTTGAACATATTTATTATAGCTGCTTTAAAGTCTTGGTGTGCTATATGTGTTATATTGAGTTCTGCTTCCACTAATTGCATGTTTTCATGACTTTGGGCTGCATTTTCCTATTTCTTTGTTATGTCTAGAGAATGTTTAATTGAATATTTGATATTTAAAATAACTCATATAGTATTTTTTTTTCAGACAGAGTCTCAAACTGCCACCTTGGGTAGAGTGCTGTGGTGTCAACAGCTCACAGCAACCTCAAAGTCTTGGGCTTAAGCGATTCTCCTGCCTCAGCCTCCCAGGTAGCTGGGACTAAGGGTGCCTGCCACAGCACCTGGCTATTTTTCTTTCTTTCTTTCTTTCTTTTTTTTTTTTGGTTGTAGTTGTCATTGTTGTTTAGCAGACCTAGGCCGGTTCCAACCCGCTACCCTTGGTGTATGTAGCCAATGCCCTGCCAAATGAGCTATGGGCACTACCTCGAATAACTCATATAACTCTGCATTCTATTGTGGTTCTCTGAAGAGTGATGATTTTTATTTCAGCAGGTATTACAGTTTAATTACTAGCTGATTACCTTAACCCTGTGTAGATTTAGTGTTATTCTTTGTTAATCCAGATATGTGAAAAGCCCAAGATATTTCTAAAGCCTCTCTAACATGATGGAACTCAAACTCCAATCTCTTTCTCTCCTATAGGTTTTGCCAGACTCGGTTGTAGACTTTGATGAGGCAAGTCTTTTTTTTTTGAGGCAGAGCCTCAAGCTGTCACCCTGGATAGAGTGCTGTAGGATCACAGCTCATAGTAACCTCCAATTCCTGGGCTAAAGCGAGTCTCTTGCCTCTGCCTCCCAAGTAGCTGGGACCACAGGCGCCGGCCACAACGCCCGGCCATTTTTTGGTTGCAGCTGTCGTTGTTTGGCGGGCCCGGGCTGGATTCAAACCCGCCAGCTCAGGTGTACGTGGCTGGCACCCCAGCCCGTTGAGCCACAGGCGCTGAGCCGATGAGGCAAGTCTTGTGTAAGCCCTACTTTAGGGCATAGTCCTCACTGCTATGGTTCAGCTTCCCTAGTTTATGAGCTGGGTGCTAGAAATATTAATTGCAGAAGGACAGAGCCCTGAATGGCCTTGGCCAACCCAGCAGGCCTGCAACTCTTAGGCAAAATATACCAAGAATGGGACACCCTAAGATAAAGAGGAAATATCCCAACAACCCAGGCTATGTTCCCATTCTCCTAAAATAGGATGCTTTGCAATACTTGTCCTCAGGGAACCTAGTGGTACCCTGGGTATATAAACCCAGAGCAAAGTGCCTTTGGGGTCCTTCAGCCACTGCAAAGTGGAGCAAGTGCAGAGAAGCCTGAACCCACTCTGGGCATCTTTCCTGAGCCTTAGTGGACCAGGTAGCCATGGATCCTCAGCTGCTGCTTACTCTTGGTGCCTGTTAATGAGTAATAAATTTGCTTTGCATGGTTTGTTGTGTGAGTGTTCTGTCTCACCAGACTCATACTCATTTTCTAGCAGCTGGGTTTGTGCAAACCTCTTGAGAAATTTAGGAACCTTTACATTAACTGTTAAAAAAAAAAAAACCCAAAAAACTCTTGACTCCGCAAGGCTCAGAACTCCAGTGTTCCCTAGCACTCCTTAAGTATCTCTGTTTTGCTCTTAACCCTGTAGCAGTTGCTAACTGCAAAGCCTAAGGTGGTCTTGCTCTGTTCATATAAAATTTGTTACTCAGCCTTGGACTTTTGGAGAAACCCCTCATGAGATTCTGGGGCTCTTTATGCACACTTTCTTTTCTTAGACTGCATGAAAAGTGGAGATTCCAGATGCTTCAATTGCCAAACTGATCTTGTCTCCTCGACTTAGTGGGACCGCATTATTCTTCTTAAGCTCCAACTCTGCATTGCAGTAGGGAAATTGTCCCCAGACCAATACTTGTGATCTTGGGAATCAACTTGTGAGGTTCTATTATCTCAGGGATCACAGGTTTATGCTACCTGTTGCCTGCTATCTGAAAACAGTTGCCTCCTATATTTTATCCAGTTTTATATTTGTTTAAATTCAGAGGGTTAATCTGGCACCAGTAATTCCATTGTGAGTAGGTGTGAAAGGACCAATTTCTTTCTGTTTTAAAATTAACAATGTTTAGCTTTTTTTTTTTTTTATTAAATCATAGCTGCGTACATTAGTGCAATCAAGGGGCACAATGTGCTAGTTTCATATACAATCTGAAATGTTTTCATCAACCTCTTTAACATAACCTTCATGGCACTTTCTTAGTTATTGTATGAAGGCATTTGTATTCTGCATTTAGTAAGGTTCGCCAGTACCCTTCTAAGATGCATCGTAAGTGTGGCCCCACCAATTACCCTCCCTCTACCCCAACTTCCCCCTCCTTTCCCTTCCCATATTCTTGTGCTATAGTTGGGTTATAGCCTTCATATGAAACCTTTAAATTAGCTTCATAGTAGGGCTGAGTACATTGGATACTTTTTCTTCCATTCTTAAGACACTTTGCTAAGAAGAATATGTTCCAGCTCCATCCATGTAAACGTGAAAGAGGTAAAGTCTACATCTTTCATTAAGGCTGCATAGTATTCCATGGTGTACATGTACCATAATTTATTAATCCATTTGTGGGTCGATGGGCACTTGGGCTTCTTCCATGACTTAGCAATTATGAATTGGGCTGCAAT
>CAUYRH010095035.1:0-23166 GCA_963574655.1 Perodicticus potto
CCATCACAGTTCACAGCAACCTCCAATTCCTGGGCTCAGGCGAGTCTCTTGCCTCCGCCTCCCAAGTAGCTGGGACTACAGTCACCCGCCACAACGCCCGGCCATTTTTTGGTTGCAGCTGTCATTGTTGTTTGGTGAGCCCGGGCTGGATTCGAACCCGCCAGCTCAGGTGTACGTGGCTGGTGCCTTAGCCCATTGAGCCACAGCCGCCGAGCCTCAAGGTCATTTTTGATGGTTATATTCTATAATCATTGCCTCATCCTACATATTTCCTTTCCTTGAGGATGTCAAATGTTACTATGTTAGCATGAAGTATTCCTCCAAAATCTGATACTAATCTTATTTTCTTAATTTCGTAAGTAACTTAGCATTTTTGTTCAGATACACAGTATGCCTTTTCAAAACAGAGCATCAAGTCATCTTTTTTTCAAGAAAGTTTTTAGAATGTTATATAGTTAGAATATAGAATTTGTTATATAGTTTTTAGAATGTGTTCTTTGCCAATGTATTGGCTTTCTCTATTAGGGAATCCTATTACATGTATTTTTTTTATTTTTGGTCTTGTCTTCTACTTTTATACTATACTATTATAATTTCTATCATGTTAAAATTTATCTCTAATTCTTTTCTCAACCTTTTTTTTGTTGTTGTTAGAGACAGAGTCTCACTTTCTTGCCCCCAGTAGAGTACCATGGCATCATGGCACACAGCAACCTCAAACTCTTGGGCTCAAATGATCTTCTAGCCTCGGCCTCCCGAGTAGCTGAGACTACTGGTGTCTGCCACAAAGCCTGGCAGTTTTTAGAGACGAGGTGTCCCTCTTGCTCAGGCTGCACTCCAACCTGTGAGCTCAAGCGATCCACTCACCTCAGCTTCCCAGAGTGCTGGGATTATAGGCGTGAGCCACCATGCCCAGCCTTCCCTCCCCTTTTTTTGAGACAGAGTCTTACTTTGTTGCCCTCAGTAGAGTGCTGTGGCGTCATAGCTCACTGAGACTACAAACTCTTGGGCTCTAGTAATCCTCTTGCCTCAGGCTCTGGAGTAGCGTGGGTATAGGTGCCTGGTACAACACCTGGCTACTTTTAGAGACCCGGGGTCTCACTCTGGCTCAGGTTGGTCTCAAACTCCTGAGCTCAGGCAATCCACCCACCTCAGCCTCCCAGAGTGCTAGGATTACAGGCATGCGCCAATGAGTCCGGCTTTTTTTCAGCACTTTATTTTTATGTCCACTCTCTGCAAATTTTTCAAAGCTTTTCTAATTCAGATTTAAATGGTTTTGTCATAACATGTTATTTTGTTTTTTTTCTTTTCTTTTCTTTTTTTTTTTTTTTGGAGACAGAATCTCACTCTGTTGCCCTGGTAGAGAGTGCTATGGTATCATGGTATCATCATAGCTCACAGGAACTTCAAACTCTTGGGCTCAAGCAATCCTCTTGCCTCAGCCTCCTGAGTACCGGGGACTATAGGTGCCCTTTACAACGCCAGGCTAATTTTTTTATTTTTAGCAGAGACAGGGTCTCGCTCTTGCTCAGGCTGGTCTTGAACTCCTGAGCTCGGGCAATCCACCCCCCGGCCTCCCAGAGTGCTGGGATTACAGGCATGAGCCACCGTGCCTGATTACATGTTATTTTCTTAATTTGCCTGAGGTCATTTTGTAATATTAGACAGCAATTTTCTGCTGTTTTGTAGACACATTCTTTTTTTTTTTTTTTTTTTTAGACAGAGCCTTAAGCTATCACTCGGGACAGAGTGCTGTGGCATCACAGCTCACAGCAACCTCCAATTCCTGGGCTCAAGCGAGTCTCTTGCCTCCGCCTCCCAAGTAGCTGGGACTAAAGGCGCCCGCCACAACGCCCAGCCATTTTTTGGTTGCAGCCATCATTGTTGTTTGGCGGGTCCGGGCTGGATTCGAACCCGCCAGCTCAGGTGTACGTGGCTGGCGCCTTAGTCTGTTGAGCTACAGGCGCCGAGCCGACACATTCTTTTTGATAAGTCTTCATTTTCCTTAGATATGTTATTCAGATTGTTATTTTCTTAAAATATCTTTGAGTGGGTTTATAACAACTTTTGGAGGATGTAATTGGTATATAATAATCTCCTCAAATTTAAAGCATATAATTTTGACACATGAATATATGCATGAAACCATGAGCACACGATAAAGAACATACCAATCAATTTTAAAAGTTTCCTTGTATCCTCATACATACACTTTCTCCCCTACTCCTTCCCCCTTCCTAGGAAACCACAGATCTGCTTTTGGATGCTATAGTTGTGATAGCTAGAACATCTCCAGATACCTTGGAGTCTGAGGTCACCTAGTAAAGGGAAGAACACACTGGGGAAGAACAAGGGTTCTTGGAGAGTTTGTGGAGCTGTCAGAAAAGCTCTCAATGACTGACCTCTTGCCTTTGCTCACATAAGTCAACAATAAAGTTTATTGTTATGGGCTCAGCGGGCTAAGGCGCCAGCCACGTATACCTGAGCTGGCGGGTTCAAATCCAGCCCGGGCCCGCCAAACAACAATGACAGCTGCAACCAGAAAATGGCCGGGCGTTGTGGCGGGTGCCTGTAGTCTCAGCTACTTGGGAGGTGAAGGAATCACTGGAGCCCAGGAGTTGGAAGTTGTTGTGAGCTGTGATGCCACGGCACTCTACCCAGGGCAATAGCTTGAGGCTCAGTCTCAAAAAAAAATTTATTGTTATGTACAGTGGCACTTAATCCTTACTGATACAACATCTCTGTCCTATGCTTATCCAACGAGCAATCCCACTGATTGAATATAGTGAGCCTATTCTCTCTCAACCTGGCTAATGCCTTTGTTCAGGTCTACATTCTGAACTAATGCCTAGCTTACAGCACAGACATTCCTAACTGGTCTCCTGACTACAGTCTTGCCACCTCTAAGAACTTCTCATGATAGGTGATCTTCAGAAAATGCAAATTTGATCCTTCCATTCCATTAAAATTCAAAAATGTCTCCTTCAATTGTCCCATGACTTTACTACCAATGCCTTTTTTTAAATGTCCTCTCTCTTCTCTAAGTAATTTCTGAAACTCCTTGAAAACACAGTCATTTTCTTTTTCTTTTTTTTTAGAGACAGAGTCTCACTTTGCCACCCTCGGTAGAGAGCTGTGGCATCACAGCTCACAGCAACCTCAAACTCTTGGGCTTAAGCGATTCTCTTGCCTCTGCATCCCGAGTAACTGGGACTACAAGTCCCCTCCACAACACCCAGATATTTGCAGTTTGGCTGGGGCCAGGGTTCAAACCCGCCACCCTCAGTATATGGGGCTGGCACCCTACTCACTGAGCCAAAAGTGCTGCCAATATACAGTCATTTTCATTATTACCCTTGCTTTCAATTAACTATTTTCTCTAGAAAATTCCTTCTAAAGTCAATAAAAAAAAATCAGCTTCTTTACCTTGCCTGTTCAAGTTACCCTTGTACTGCCCCTAGGAATCCACAGCTTTAATAAAAGCATTTATTATCACAGGATCACTACACATAATTATTCATTTATATAAAATGCCAGTCCCAGACTATAAGCAAGCAGCTCCTTCCTGTTAAGATTAAAATGTATTGGGCGGCACCTGTGGCTCAGTGGGTAGCACACCGCCCCCATATAACGAGGGTGACTGGTTCGAACCCGACCCCAGCCAGCTAAAATAGCAGTGGCAACTGCAACAAAAATAGCCGGGTAACGTGGCAGTCGCCTGTAGTCCCAGGTACTCGGGAGGCTGAGGCAAGAGAATCGCCCTAGCCCAAGAGCTGGAGGTTGCTGTGAGCTGTGACGTCACAGCACTCTACCCTCAAAGTGAGACTCTGTCTCAAAAAAAAAAAAAAATTAAAATGTATTAACTTACATATTCACCTCCCACTCTGAACAACATAGTTCTTAGATAATACGGTGTCTTCAGTAAATGTTTAAATGAATTAAGGTGATCAGTTCAGGTATTTTTTCCTCCTGGCTTCCACTTCTCTATTCAATCTTTATATTTCAGACTTATTTTGGTCCATTTGTGCTTATCTTTACCACCTGATCCTTGCTGATGGGTTTCCCAACCTCTTCTAATAATTAACCAGCAGGCTCAAACAGCATTCCACAAACATGGGGCAGTACCAGCTTCTTACTATCTACAGGGCATTATGTTAGATAACATAAAGAAAATAAAGCTAAAGAAAACAAGGATTTAAAATCTAGGAAAAAGATAAGGTATGTATACAATCGTAATGAGAGGCTATGACAAAGGCCATCTTAACACAAGTACAAGCAAAATCCAGGACAGTCTGGAAAAGGCAAACTCATTACAGCCTGGAAGCCATGGATGCTTCATGGAGAAGGTACCTTCTGACCTTCAACTCAGAAGATGAAGGAAATTTTAGTACATAAATACGAGGGAAAGACCCAGAACACAAAGATGAAAATGTATGTGGCATGTCCAGGGTCCTGGAAATAGTCTAGCCTGGCTCAAAAGTAGTGTTAAATAGGATTTAAAAGATAAGTATAATGATGAATCTCAGGGAACTTTGAAAGGCAGACTCAAGAATTCAATTTTTTTGCTGTTGCTTTTTGTTTTGTTTGTCTTGGGGGTTGGGGGAGAAGAACATGTAATTTAGTTCCTCTATCCTGCTCCTTAATATCATCTTCCCTTTCTGGTTTTGTCTCTGTTAAGTATACTTATTAGCCAAAATTTTCTGTTCTTAAAACATTTCCCTCCTCTCCTTCTCTATCTTCCCTCCCCAACAAATTTTCTCTCCCACTTGTTCCTGAATGCAGCTACTGGAAACTTTTGGCACATTTCCTTGAGGAATGAACAAATACTATGGTATTTTTTTTTTTTAATCTCTCTCATTTCCTTGTTACAAGGAATCAGAAACAAAACAATAAAAACATTAAAGGTGACATCACTATAAGAGTTCACAGCCAGGGTAAAAACATCATTTTTCCCTGTAATGATTCCTTTGGGGCCTAACGTACCCATCCAACATGCAGTAAAATACTCTGACATGCCACAGACCAGCACCTCCTTGTAATAAGATAACTAAAAACGTAGGGCAGGAGGGCAAAGTTTTAGGCTTTTATCTCTTGACTTCAACCTTAGTTTCTCTTTTTTAATCTGACTAGATTATTTCCTAAACACAAATAGCACGTAATTTCTCACCTGGTAATCTCCTGCTGCAGCTGTGAAACTGAAGGCACATAAAACACCACCCCAAAATAGACGGTAGGTTCCAATGCATATTTGTCCAGCTGCTTCTTTAGAGGTTTTTCCAAATCTACCCACCGGCGCTGGTTTTGCTTATTGTAGTACCAGAGGCTGAAGTAAGTGACCTGAAAGACAGAAAGCCACTGAAGAAGACGCTAATATACAAAAGGATTTCCACGACTTCAGTTATACAATCCATGACCTGGACCAATGACAGTGGTCTGCTATTGCCTGTCTACTCAGAAAGGAACAATAGCAAGAACTGAAAGAAAAAAAAAAGGTAAGACCTATCTTCATCTAGAGACTCATTTCAGGAAATAAAGGCAAAAAGTCAATTACATTTGTATATCATTTCTTGAATTCAGCCCACAAAAGAAGCATTGCACAATCCTGGGCGTTGAATATAGTGGGTGCGACTGAATCTTACACACAGGTTTAACAAAAACAAAAAAATACTGAAAAATAGTATGCTTTAGTAAATTACTATAATATTCTTCCATAATTTTTTTTTGAATATTTTTTTATTTCTTGTACAGACAGGGTCTTGTTATGTTGCCCAGACTGGTCTAAACTCCTGGCCTCAAGCAATCTTCCTGCCTTAGTCTCTCAAACTGCTAGGATTACAGGTTTGAGCCACCACACCTTGCCAATTTGGGCTTCTATAAATGCTACAAATGTCTAGTACAAATACCAGAACTCCTTCTTTGACTGGAAGAAGAGTCAAACTCTTCTTCTGGAACTCTTCTTTGACTCTTTACCCCCCAAATTTCATTAGACGTGAATTTAAAGGAACTGTAATGCTGAGGCGAATTCATTCTCTCTCCCCCAACCCCCAGACATACACACACACGATAAAAACTGACTAACGCAGTAAGATAACATAAGTATATTGCTCAGAGGTTTGAAAAAAATGCCAAGTTATTAGTACTTAGATCTCACTTGCAGCGTAATGAAACTTCTAAGGTAAATCAATACTAGTCTTGGGCCCAGACAACGTGAAAGGGTATTAATGCACTTTCGCAGTTGAAATGATAGTCTCAGGCCACTGCTAATACTTCAAAATCAATTTACAGATCAATGCGACTGGAAAATCACTACTTTGTAGTTTTAGACTCTAAAACAACACCATCTGATAGAACTTGGTGCAATGATAGAAACGATTATATCAGCACTGTCCGATGGCCACACATGGCTACTGAATGCCCGAAATGTGGCTAGTGCCACCTAAGAACTGTATTTTTAATGTTATTCAGTTTAATTTTTTTTTTTTGAGTGGGAGTCTCAGTCTGTCACCCTGGGGCTGAGTACAGCAGTGTCATCATAGCTCACAGCAACCTCAAATTCTTGAACTCAAGCAATACTCATACCTCAGCTTCCTGAGTAGCTGGAAATACAAGCACCCACCATAATGCCCAGCTAATTGTTTTATTTTTAGTAGAGACAGGGGTCTCTCTCTTGCTCAGGCTGGTTGTAAACTTCTGAGCTCAAGCAGTCTGCCCCTCTCAGCCTCCCAGAGTGCCAGGATTACAGTCAGAAGCCACTGCACCCACTGGCCTTTTATTCAATTTTAATTGACTTAAAGAGCAGAAAGTATCTAGTGGCTATTGTACTAGAGAGTATAGCCTTAGAGCAACAATAAAACAGAAATAATGCTCAGGTCATTTTATTGACCAGTAATCCTCATTCAAATAAAAAATAAATGAGTGAGAAATATATGTGTCCATTTTCCCTTTATATCCACAAATTCCTAGTATACTGCTTGAGTTCAGAAAAATTTATTTAATTAAAAGTATGAATGTTCTCTTGTTTCTCAGTTGCCACTCAAGACATGTATGAATGAAATTTTTGTACATTTACTATGTCCTCGGTTCTATTCCAAGAACTGTATGTACAAAGTTCAAAGATTAAAGCACCGCCACTAACTTTCTCAGAAGGTATTTTTACCTGTGTTAAATTCCAAAGCCAGTGTTTCTTCAAGTATTGTCTCTGGATTTGTTCTACCAGAATTACCTAGAGAGTGTCATGAGCTCTAAAGAGCTATTAAATTCCTAAGTAATTCTTGGGCCCAATAAAGTTTGAATACCACTGCACTATCCCACATTGCCCCTCCAAAATTATACAGGAGAAAGTTATAAAAATAATCTATCATTTCCTTTTTTTTTTTTTCTTTTTTTAGAGACAGGGTCTCGCCATATTGCCCAGGCTAGAGTGCAGTGGCTATTCACAAGAGCAATCCCACTACTTATCAGCATGGGAGTTTTGACCTGCTTCATTTCTGACCTAGGCCGGTTCACCCCTCATTAGGCAACCAGGTGCCCCTCCCACCACATCTCCCCACTCCCGGAGGTCACCATATTTATTTATTTATTTTTTAGAGACAGAGTCTCACTTTGTCACCCTCAGTAGAGTGCTGTGATGTCACAGCTCACAGCAACCTCCAGTTCTTGGGCTTAGGTGATTCTCTTGGCTCAGCCTCCCGAGAAGCTGTGACTACAGGCACCCACCACAACGCCCGGCTATTTTTTGTTGCAGTTTGGCCAGAGCTGGGTTCGAACCTGCCAGCCTCCGTATATGGGGCCAGCGCCCTACTCACTGAGCCATAGGTGCTGCCCAGGTGGTCACCATATTGATGCTGAACTTAATGCAGACATCCAATTGGCATAGCGCACTACAGCCCAGAACTCCTGGACTCAAGCGATCCTCTTGTCTCAGCGTCCCCAGCAGCTGGGACTACAGGCACATGCCACCATGTCCAGCACAAATAATCTACCATAGAAACAATATCATAAGAACAAAACCAACAACAAAAATCTATCCTTGAAAAAAACTACAAAATCTATCCTTGAAAAGCTACATGGAAATAAAATTTTTGAAAATCTAAACATAGTTTATTATATGTGAAAGTTCAAATCCTATTGTTAATTATTTTTTGAAGCCATGATTATGTTTATAAAATCAGTTCTATGTTATTTGTAAGGACAGAATATGTATCACAATTATGGGAAACAACTATTGTTCCTTCCCTCTTTTAAACAGCAATTCATAAAAAAGAAAAATCTGTGCTCGACGCGTGTAGCAGTGGTTAGGGCACCGGCCACATAACACCAGGGCTGGCAGGTTTGAACACAGCACAGGCCTGCTAAATAATGACGAGGACAACAACAAAATAGCCAGACATTGTGGTGGGCACCTATAGCCCTAGCTACTTAAGAAATCACTTAAAGAAAATCACTTAAAGGGCGGCGCCTGTGGCTCAAAGGAGTAGGGCACCAGCTCCCTATGCTGGAGGTGGCGGGTTCAAACACAGCCCTGGTCAAAAAAAAAAAAAAGAAAGAAAAAGAAAATCACTTAAGCCCAAGAGTTTGAGATTGCTATGAGCTGTGACCCCACAGCACTCTACCAAGGGCAACATAGTGAGACTCTGTCTCAAAAAAAAATAAAAATAAAAATAAAAGAAAGAAAATTCTGATTAAATAGAGCTTGGAAACTCCTAGCCAGAGCAATTAGGCCAGAGAAAGAAATAAAGGACATCCAAATTGCAAAGGAAGAAGTCAAACTCTCCCTGTTTGCAAACCACATGATCTTATATTTAGAAAAAGACACTACTGGCTTGGCGCCTGTGGCTCAACGGGCTAAGGTGCCAGCCACGTACACCTGAGCTGGCGGGTTCCAATCCAGCCCGGGCCCACCAAACAACGACGGCTGCAACCAAAAAAAAGAAAAGAAAAAGAAAAAGACACTACTAGGGCGGCGCCTGTGGCTCAGTCAGTAAGGCACCAGCCCCATATACCGAGGGTGGCGAGTTCAAACGCAGCCCCAGCTGAACTGCAATAAAAAAAAAAAAAAAGAAAAAGACACTACCAAAAGCTTATAGAACTGATAAATAAATTCAACAAAGCTGTAGGATACAAAACCAGTATAAAAAATTCAGTATCAGTAGTGGTTTTATACACAATTAACTAAAAAAAACAAAAAGAAAAAAGAAAAAAACAAGAAGGCAACCCCATTTATAATAGCTACCAAAAACAAACAAACAAAAACAAACAAAACACCCAGGAATAAATTTAACCAACGACGTGAAAGATTTCTTTCTACAAGGAAAACCATAGAACATTCATGAAAGAAACTGAAGCGGAAGGGCTGGGCGCGGTGGCTCACCCCTGTAATCCTAGCGCTCTGGGAGGCTGAGATGGGTCGATAGCCAGAGTTCATGGGTTCGAGACCAGCCTAAGCTAGAGTGAGACTCCATCTCTAAAAATAGCTGGGCATTGTGGTGAGTGTCTATAGTCCCAGTTACTTGGGAGGCTGAGGCAAGAGAATC
Organism: Perodicticus potto; assembly: GCA_963574655.1. NCBI lineage: Eukaryota > Metazoa > Chordata > Mammalia > Primates > Lorisidae > Perodicticus > Perodicticus potto. Next base: position 9,534 of record CAUYRH010095035.1, read on the forward strand.
GCTTGAGCCCAAGAGTTTGAGGTTGTGAGCTATGATGCTATGGCACTCTACCAAGGGTGACAAAGTGAAACTCTGTCTCCAAAAAAAGAAAAAAGAAATTAAAGAAGATGCGAACAAATGGACAGACATCCATGATTATGGATCAGAAGTAGTTATATTATTAAAATGACAATACTACCCAAAGCAACCTACAGATTAAATGCAATCCCTATCCAAACACCAATGATAATCTTCACAGAAATAGAAAAAGAAACTCTAAAATCTGTATAAAACCACAAAAGACCCCAAATCATCAAAGCAATCTTAAACAAAAAGAAGAAAGCAAGCCCAGGTGCCCTGGCTTGGTCACGCCTGTAATGTTAGTACTCTGGAAGGCCAAGCAGGTGGATTGCTTGAGCTCAAGAGTTGGAGATCAACCTATGTAAGAGTGAGACCCCATCTCTACTGAAAAGAGAAAAACTAGCCAGGAGTAGTGGCGAATGCCTGTAGTCCCAGCTACACGGGAGGCTGAGGCAAGAGGATTGCTCAAGCCTTTTGAGTTTGAGGCTGCTGTGAGGTAGATTAACACCAGTGCACTCTATCTACTACAGGAGAGTGAGACTCTGTGTCAGAAAAAAAAAATATATATATATATATTTATAAAAAAACACAAATAATCTCATGCTGAGTGGCTGAAGTCCATTTTCTTTATGAATCTAAAAACTTGTCCTGACTTAGTCATGTAACATTCTTTTTTTTTTTTTTTTTTGAGACAGAGCCTCAAGCTGTCGCCCTGGGTAGAGTGCCATTGCATCACAGCTCACAGCAACCTCCAACTCCTGGGCTTAAGCAATTCTCTTGCCTCAGCCTCCCAAGTAGCTGGGACTACAGACGCTCACCACAATGCCTGGATATTTTTTGGTTGTAGTTGTCATTGCTGTTTAGCAGGCCCGGGCTGGATTTGAACCCTCCAGCTCTGGTGTATGTGGTTGGCACCTTACCCGCTTGAGCTACAGGCACTGAGCTGTAATATTCATTTAGATGACTCAGAAATATTCATAAGTAAAAATCAAGTACAGAATTTTTTTTTTTTTTTGGAGATAGTCTCACTATGTCGCCCTCGGTAGAGTGTTGTGGCATCACAGATCACAGTAACCTCAAACTCTTGGGCTTAAGTAATTCTCTGGCCTCAGCCTCCCAAGTAGCTGGGACTACAGGCGCCTGCCACAAGGCCCGGCTACTTTTTGTTGCAGTCGTCGTTGTTTAGCTGGCCCGGGCTGGGTTTGAACCCGCCAGCCTCAGTGTATGTGGCCAGTGCTGTAACCATTGTGCATAGGCACCAAGCCCAAGTACAGAATTTTAAAACTTCATTCTCAAATATTTAAATAGATCGAATTCAGTTCACTAAAAAAGTCTAAAGAAAAAAAGGCCAGAAATAGATGAGCAGAGTCTGAGTTGATAACATTTCCTATACCTTCTTATGCTTAAGGTCAAGATTTTGTACAGTTTGGGCTGGTCCAATGGTAGTGAGTTATCAGAGTTTATTAAGATTAGTGTCACTCAAGTTGCTATTCAAGTCCCCACGGCTAAATTTGACTGGCTAAAAAAAGATTTTGCAGTTTGACAATTATCTGATAATCTCAACTATCTGAACAGAAAATAGAAAAGAAATGTATTTGAACAATGAAAAATACATGCCGATGTCAAATTTATAAAGGACAAGCCCTTGACAAAAAAATTTCTCCTATCTTTTCATGGACATTTTTTTTCTTATGTTATATATACTTTTAATGAGTTTAGTGACTTGGTTATTCAGTCCAAAGTGGTTTAAAAGATGACACATTAAAGAGACTGTTAAATAATAGCAAATTGGCAATAGGAGGAAGTTATAGGCAATACTAAAAAGCAAGGAAGAATACATATATCCAAGAAAAACCCCTTAAGAAGTTACAAAGAAGCACAAATGCACAGAAGTGTGGAGTTATTTACTTAAAGGCACATTTGTTCTAAATATTAGTCATGTATTTAACAATAATCATTTTTCCTACTCTACTATTTAAGACAAGTGGAAAAGTGTATAAATCTATCCTAGTATTAGCACTCAAAACAGTTGTTCGGACAAAAGAGTAAGCCTTGTTTGTTAGGCAAAATTAGCTACAAAGTATGCTTCACTTCCCCCAAATAATTGGAAAATAAATTATTTTATATATAACTTTACTGCACTTTAGCCAATTTAATTGTGGTTTTATTATTTCACTTCTAAGTTCAAGCCTATTTTCCAAAGCCAAATATACAAGATATCTCCATTTTTGCTGTTTTGGAACCAGCCATTGTTTTTGAAAAGTCTGACTATTACCTTGGAAGCTAATTACAGTCACACACCATATAAGATTTTGGTTGGTAATGGACTGCAAATATAACAGTGGTCCCTTAAGATTATAATGAAACAGGTTCGGTGCCTGAAGCTCAGCAGCTAGGGTGCCAGCCACATATACTGAAGGTGGAGGGTTCGAGCCCAGGCTGGGTCTGACAAACAGCAATGACAACTACAATCAAAAAGTAGCCAGGCCTTGTGGTGGGTGCCTATAGTCTCAGTTACTTGGGAGGCTGAGGCAAGAGAATCGCTTAAGTCCAAGAGTTCGAGGTTGCTGTGAGCTATGACACCACAGCACTCTCCTGAGGGTGACATAGTAAGACTCTGTCTCAGGAAAAAAAAAAAAAGATTATAATGAAACTGAGGCTGAGGTGGGTGGATTGCTTGAACTCACAAGTTCAAGACCAGTCTGAGTAAGAGTGAGACCTGGTCTCTACTAAAAATAGAAAAACTAGCTAGACATTGTCGCGGGTGCCTGTAGTCCCAGCTACTCAGCAGGCTGAGGCAAGAGAATTGCTTGAACCCAGGAGTCTGAGGTTGCTGAGAGCTACGACACCACAGCATTCTACCCAGGGTGATGGAGTGGGACTGTCTCAAAAAAAAAAAAGATTATAATAGAACTGAAAAATTCCCACTACCAAGTAATGCTGCAGCTGTCACAAGTTGTAGTGCATTGCCCATGTTTGTGGAAATGCTGGTGTACACGAACCTGCTGCACTGCCAGTGGTATAAAAGCATTGCACATACATTTATGTACAGTACCTAATACTAGTAAGTGACAATGTTACTGGTTTATGTATTTATTATAATATACTTTATCATTATCTTAGAGTGTGTTCTTTCTACTTATAAAGGAAAACATTAACTCGAAAACAGTTTCAGGTAGGCCCTTCAGGGGCTATCCCAGAAGAAGGCATTGTTATTATACGTGATGACAGCTCCATGCATGTCAGCACCTCTGAGGATTTTCCAGTGGGAAAAGATGTGACAGCAGAAGACAGTAATATTGATAAGCCTGACCTGTGTAGGCCAAGGCTAATGAATGTTTGTGTCCAAGCTTTTAACAAAAACTTTTTTTCTTTTTTTAAACAGAGTCTCACTTTGTCACCCCAGTAGAGCGCTGTGGCGTCATAGTTCACAGCAACCTGAGACTCCTGGGCTCAATCGATTCTCCTGCATCAGCCTCCCAAATAGCTGGGATTACAGACAACGCCCTGCTATTTTAGAGGCAGGGTCTCACTCTAGCTCAGGCTGGTCTCGAAAAAAGTTTTTTTTTTCCTTTTTTTGCAGTTTTGGCCAGGGCCGGGTTTCAACCCACCACCTGCAATATATGGGGCCGGCACCCTACTCCTTGAGCCACAGGAGCTGCCCAACAAAAAGTTTTAAAAGCAGGCCAGGCACAGTGGTTCACACCTGTAATCCAAGTACTCTGGGAGGATGGGGAAGGAGGATCCCTGGAGCTCAGGAGTTTGAGATCAGTCTGACTAAGCAAGATCCTGTCCCTACTAAAAACAGAAAAAGTAGCCAAGCTTCACAGTGCTTGGTATTTCAACAGCCATCTCTAAATCACTGAATATTTTCGCATCCCCTAGATCAATTCTCAATTAGTACTGAATAGATTTTTATGAAACTTTCATTGTCAGATATTTTTAACATTCTCCCTTTCTTTCCTATTTTGTTCTGAACATACCAGAATACTTTTCATAAAGTTATCCAATGATTTCTTCATAGCTAATTAAAATTTTTCATAGCTATTCCCTACAACTGTACAGATAACTATGCCTGCTATGTAAAACTACAGTAAAAACAAAAGTTTATCAAAACTTGGCTTCTTTTCAGACACAATAGCATTGACTTACTTTAAATGAACTGATGTTAACTCTGAGAACAAAGAGATTTGATAATTAAGCTTATTGATCAGAGGAAAAGATAGCTTGTAAATTTGAGCTTGAGAAAAAGGTGAAGCATCCCAAACCATAGTCCTCTGAGAAGATATCAGCTACTATAAGCAGGTCCAAATCCTGTAAAAATGTAAACTCTTTTCTTAACCCTAAATCTTTTCTCATCTAATTTTTAGTCTTTTTGGTTGTACTGTTTTCAAAGCAGAGCAGAGGGATGTATAAATTATCTAAAATTTTTTTAAGTCACTTATCCACTAGGTTTCATAAAGTTAATCCTATATAAAATTGCAAATATAATTTTATCTTGATGCCTTTGACGAGGCAGAAGTCAAGAGACTTTTCATCAGGAAGGCGATGAGAAGCGCTAACACTAGATAAAGTCTATCCTGGGATGAGATCATCTAACAAGGGTAGTTAACAGTATTAATCTAATTCAGTCCTGGAGCTTACCTCTACACTGAGACTTCCATAAATAACAAATTGTCTTACTTCTTTCTTTTGACAGACTAGTGGTCAAAACACAGAGCAGGCAGAATTTTCCCCTTTTTGATTTAATTTTAATCTCATGCTGAGTAGCGGAAATAAGGGCAAGACCCTGTCTCTATAAAATAAGAAAAAATTAGCCAGGCATGGTGGTACACGTCTGTAGTTCCAGCTACTCAGGAAGCTGAAGCAGGAGGCTCGCTTGAGCCCAAGAGTTTGAGATTGCAGTAAGCTATGATGATGCCACCGCACTCTAGCCAGGGTGACAAAGCAAGACAATGTCTCAAAAAACAAAACAAACAAACAAAAAACAATTGTACTGTGGACACTGCCTGTCTTTGGTCCACTCTATCACCAAGATGGTAGGAAGAGATAAGGAAGTCAATTATGCTCAGGGTTAAACTAAACATAGCTAAAGCATCTAGTACAGTGAGTGCTTGGTGTATGGTCAATACCCAACGGATAGCTATCATTCTGTTGTTTTTCTTTTTTTTTGAGACAGAGTCTCATTCTGTGGCCCTGGGTTAAGTGCCGTGGCATCATAGTTTACAGCAACCTTGAACTCTTGGCCTCAAGAGATCCTCTTGCCTCAGCCTCCCAAGTAGCTGGCACTTCAGGTGGCTGCCACAATGCTCAGCTGGTTTTTCTATTTTTAGGAGAGACAGGGTTTCACTCTTGCTCAGGGTGGTCTCCAACTCCTGAGCTCAAGCAATCCACCTGCCTCAGCCTCCCAGAGTGCTAGGATTACAGGCGTGAGCCAAGGAACCAGGCTATCATTCTTATTATTACATGCAACCATATCACCTAAGAAAAAAACAAAACCCCAAAAAGTTAAGTCGGCTTTCTTCAGTGATACTAGTAGTACAGGGATTTGAACAGAAGATCAGCTGGCACTGAAATGCTACCCTGCTGCCCCCAAAATCCAACTTTGCCAACTACAGTTCAATTGAATGGTATAAAGTTCAATCTGCTGAAAATGCACCTAATGTTGAAATTAATTCAACAAGTCAACAAAGTCTGAGTCATCTAAATGAATGTTACATGACTAAGACAAGTTTTTAGATTCATAAAGAAAATGAACTTCTGCCACTCAGCATGAGACTATTTGTGTGTTTTCTTTCTTAGCCTATTCAGTCTGTCACAATTTACAAATTGTGTAACACAATTACTCTGTCCTATTTACAAATCTATACACTGTACACCTTTTGGCAATCTCATTTGAGTAATCCATAGAAAGTAATACAAACACTTCATTAAAAGGTAATTCTATTACATACTGTCAATTCTCTTATAAGATTTCTGACATGCATAGTTTCTTCTAGGGAAACCAGCATCTTAAGCAAAAAAATTAAATTGCCTCTGGATATTCTGTCAGTTCGTTAAGAGATAAAAGAAATCTAAGTGACATTTGATTATGAACAAATTGCTTGGAGAATAGAATAGGAAAATATTAAAATGCCATGCTTGGATAGGTTGTGCATCTGACAAAAAGAATGATATAGAAGGTTAAACAGTTAGACCAGGAATGTGGTTAATGTATAAAGGAAGTATGAGTCACCCACACATTCGCTAGCTTTGTCACACACCTACTGCCTAAGTGGGCACAGAGGTGCTTCCTGGTAGGGAAGACAGACATGGATCTATTATCTTTCCTCCCTTAGAAAGTATTTTTCCAAAATAGTAACTTGGCCCATCAAGGAAATGAACTTCCCAAATGGCCCTTCCTGAGAAGGCCAAGGAAAACAAGGGCATTTGTGATAGGAAAGTAAGCAGGTAAAGAGGGGTACTATATTCACAGAGGCAAGTTATTTTCTTCCTTTTTTTTTTTTTTTTTTTTGAGACAGAGTCTCACTCTGTGCCCCAGGCAAGAGTGCTGTGGCTCATAGCTCACAGGAACCTCAAACTCTTGGGCTCAATTCAGTGATCCCTTGCCTCAGCCTCCCAAGTAGCTGGGACTATAGGTACCTCAACCCCTGGCTAGTTTTTCTATTTTTAGTAGAAATGGTGTCTCACTCTTGCTCAGGCTGGTCTTGAACTCCTGAGCTCAAACAATTCACCTGCCTCGGCCTCCCAGAGTGCTAGGATTACAGGCGTGAGTCACTATGCCTGGCCACAAGTTATTTACTTAAAAACATGAAGATCAGGGTGGTGCCTTTATCTCAGTAGGTAGAGTGCTGGCCACATACACCCAGGCTGGCAGGTTCAAACCCGGCCCGGGGCCAGCTAAAACAATGGCAATCGCAACAAAAAAATAGCCAGGCATTGTGGTGGGTGCCTGTAGTCCCAGCTACCTGGGTAAGAGAATTACTTGAGCCCAAGAGTTGGAGGTTGCTGTGAGCTGTGATGCCACAGCACTCTACCCAGAGTGACAGCTTGAGACTCTGTCTCAAAAAAAAAAAAAAAAGAAGGGTTGCGCCTGTGGCTCATCGAGTAGGGCGTTGGCCCCATATACCGAAGGTTGCAGGTTCAAACCCAGCCTCAGCCGAACTGCAAAACAGAAAAATAGCCAGGCATTGTGGCGGGCACCTGTAGTCCCAGCTACTCGGGAGGCTGAGGCAAGAGAATCACCTAAGCCCAGGAGTTGGAGGTTGCTGTGAGCTGTGTGATACTACAGCACTCTACCGAGGGTGATAAAGTAAGACTCTGTTTCTACAAAAAAAAAAAAGAAAAACAATTATAAAGGTCATCTGGGTGCCACAGCAGTGGTTAGAGCACTGGCCTGGTAGACCAGGAGCAGGTAAGTTCAACCCTCACCTGCGCCTGATTAAGAAAAATAAACAATTTTGCTATGAGGACAATTAATGACAATGACATGGTGGGGATGGGGGTAAGGGGATAGCAGAGAGAGAAAGAATGAGGGAGGGGTGGGGAAAGGAAGAGCAGAGACAGGTAAGGAGCAAGGTGGGGTGGGGTCTTGCTGTGTGCCACAACTTTGGGGGGCAAAACACAATTGTGAAAGGGACTTTACCTAACAAATGCAATCAGTGTAACCTGGTTTCTTGTACCTTCAATGAATCTCCAACAATAAAAAAAAAAAAAAAGAAAGAAAGAAAGAAAAAGAAACCAAAAAACATCAAGGTCATGGCCAGGCCATTGGCCTCATACTTATAATCCTAGCATTTTGGGAGACTGAAATGGGAAGATCATTTGAGGCCAGGAGTTTGAAAACAACCAATGCACCATAAGGAAACGCCCAACACTATATAAAAAAAAAAAGATACAAAAACAGGTGGGCATGGTGGCATACGCTTACAGTCCCAATTACAGGAGAGAATGAAGTAGAAGGACTGCTTGAGCCCAGGAGTTTGAGGTTGCAGTGAGCCACGGTCACAACTCTGTACTCTAGCCAGGGAAAAAAGAGTAAGACCCTATCTTGAGTAAATAAATGAATGAAGGAAGGAAAGAAGGCCTTGAATTGTTCACAAATACTCCAAAGGAAGACCAAGGGAAGATCCTGATCTGTAGGGACTGAGGAAAACTGCCTCATCCAAGAGGCCTCCAGGCCCACAGCCAGGTCCCATAACAAACTGGAAAAAGCAGTGGCAATGAACCATCTGAAATTGTGTGAAAATTCTGTGTTGTCATCAGGTTCTCAAAGGGGTCCCTGGCACCCTTAAATTTAAAGCAGAAGTGTGACAAATAAAAACTCAAATTCTCTTTTGCTTATTAGCTATGTGATCCCAAGCAAATCACCCAAACTTTTCATAACTTGAGTTTCCTCATTTTTAAATGGAAAAGATAATTGTCTAGCCCACTGTGAAGATTAAATGAGATATTAGCCAGCTACTCAGGAGGCTCAGGCAGGAGGATCACCTCAACTCAAGAGTTTGAGGTTGCTGTGAGCTAGGCTAATGCCATGGCACTCTAGCCTGGGACAAAGAGTGAGACTCTGTATTGAAAAAAAAAAAGGCTCGGCGCTTGTAGCTCAAGCAGCTAAGGTACCAACCACATACACCTGAGCTGGTGAGTTCAAATCCAGCCTGGGCCCGCCAAACAACAATGATGGCCACAACAGAAAAAAACATGGCTGGGTGTTGTGGCCGGCGCCTGTAGTCCCAGCTACTTGGGAGGCAGAGGCAGAAGAATAGCTGGAGCCCAGGAGTTGGAGGTTGCTGTGAGCAGTAATGCCATGGCACTCCACCCAGGGCAACAGCTCGAGGCTCTGTCTCAAAACAACAAACAAAAAAAGGCAGTGTGATGTGACTCACATCTGTAATCCTAGCACTCTAGGAAGCCAAGGTGAGTAGACTATCTGAGCTCACAGGTTCGAGACCAGTCTGAGCCAGAGCGAGACCTTTTCTCTAAAAATATCTGGGCTTTGTGGCAGGGGCCTATAGTCCTAGTAGTTGGGAGGCTAAGGCAAGAAAATCGCTAAAGCCCAAGAGTTTGGAGGTTGCTGTGAGCTGTACTGCCAAGGCACTCTACCAAGGGTGACATAGTGAGACTTTGTCTCAAAAAAAAAAAAAAAAAAGAAAAGAAAAGAAAGAAAGAAAGAAAAATTCAAAACTGGAAGGAAAATATTTCAAACCATTTGACTTAATTTATTAGACATTAATCCTAAATTGACTATTACTCTATTCTTTAAATAAACAGGTTTCCAAATTCTGTGATAACTTGTGTGATAATGTATTATATACTTTAAAATGCATATCTTCATGTTTATATGTGTAATTCCCATACTTATTTATATGACTAATTCTTAATTACCTAGATTAAGAAAGTTACAGAAATCCTAAACAGCACGGAAAAAAATGCAGATTATTGATTTTAGACTTTGGAAAACTTTCCGTATCTAGATGTGAGGCTAGTCTAACATTATAAAGTAGAACCTCCATAGCTGACCACCTCCTTAAGTTAACCTACTTTTCATAGCCCAGATATGCACCACATATACATAATACTACGGCAGGCTCAGTCCCTTATGTTGACCACCTCTGTATGTTGATCAATTTGTTAGTCCCTCAGGTGGTCAACTTAAGAGGATCCTCCCGATTTGCCTCAGATGATCCAATAGCTCTAACTGAAAATACTGATTCTTGTCTATGTCTCAATCTTATCGGTTTCATAACACACATACGCCAAGAACCAGCTGCTCAGCTCAAATGGTAAAAAGGTTTGCAGGTATTATATTTTTACCTTACATATATTTTGGCTATTTTTTTTTTGAGACAGAGTCTCACTCCATCACTCTCGGTAGAGTGCCATGGCGACACAGCTCACAGCAACCTCCAACTTCTGGGCTTAGGTGATTCTCTTGCCTCAGCCTCCCAAGTAGCTGGGACTACAGGCACTTGCCACAACACCTGGCTATTTTTTGTTGCAGTTTGGTCGGGGCCAGGTTTGAACCCACCACCCTTGGTATATGGGGCCAGCACCCTACCCACTCAGCCACAGGCGCCGCCCATATTTTGGCTATTTTTAGAATACAAATGAAAACAGCTGGTACAAAAGGAAAGGAGTATGAAATTCTTGACATCTATTTAGTTGACTGTCAAGATAAGGTCAGTGGATATTTGGAATACCTGAGACACTAATTTAAAATGAGACAATCTGATGGCCAAGAACACTTTCTAAAGTTGTGCTTTAGAGTAATGGTTTGCATTATATGACTGATTTCTCTCTAGTCCAATAAAATCCTTAGTCAAGAAAATAATCCCATATGCCATAAGGCACTATGAGAAGAATCTATTCAAAGTTCACTAAGGAAGCTGACAGCTCCTTGACACAGCATTCTTATCTCAGGGACTCCCTAGAACTAAATCACATTCTAAGCATTTCGAAAGAAGCCCAAAGAAACGTTAAGTATAGATAAGAAAAACAAACAGAAATCCTATACTTACGTTTCTTTTTCTTGTGAAAAAGATATAGGGTGCCGGCCCCATATACCAAGAATAGAGAAGTGCTTTTTATACCTGTATATGAAGCTTTGTAAATATGCACCTCTTTTGAAATAAAATCATAGAGCAAATAAAGGCTGACATCACTACTGTCTGTGCTCATCAGCCTAAATTCAAAACAAAAATCTTAATTTTTAAACTTAATAGACAATTATTTAGCAACAATCATACTGTAAGGTATGAGACGTTATTCTAGACACTGGTGGTATATTCATGAAGAAAGGACATACCTTGATGGAGCATATATCCTTTTAATTTATTTTTGAGACAGAGTCTCTGGGTGGAGAGAAATGGTGTCACCATGGGCTCACACTCCTGGGCTCAAGCAATCCTACTGCCTCCGCCTCCCAAGTAGCTGGAAGTACAGGCACTGACCACAACACCCAGCTAGTTTTAAAGACGGGGTTTCACACTTCTCAGGCTCGTCTCGAACTCCTGAGCTTAAGCAATCCACTCGCCTCTGCCTCCCAGAGTAAGCCATCATGCCTAGCCTTTTTTTTTTTTTTTTGAGACAGAGTCCCACTATGTCACCCACAGTAGACTGCTATGAAATCACAGCTCACAGCAATTTCAAACTCTTGGGCTTAAGCAATTCTCTTACCTTAGGCTCGCAAGTAGCTGGGACAACAGGCTCCCGCCACAACGCCTGGCTATTTGTTGTTGTTGTAGTTGTCATTATTGTTTGGCAGGCCTGGGCTGGGTTCAAACCCACCAGCCCTGGTGTATGCAGATGGCACCTTAGCTGCTGAGCTATAGGCCACCGAGCCCAACCTCAAACTCTTGAGGTCAAGCGATTCTCTTGCCTCAGCTTCCCAAGTAGCTGGGAAGGCACCCACCACAACGTCCGGCTATTTTTAGAGATGGGGTCTCGCTCTTGCTCTGGCTGGTTTCAAACACGTGAGCTCAGGCAATCCACCCATCTTGGCCTCCCGGGGTGCTAGGATTACCCCATACCCCCCTAGGATTAGGTATGAGCCACTGTACCAAGCCCAGAGCTTATATTTTAAAGAACAAAGCTTGACATGACTGTAATGCACTGCAAATGCACTTTAAAAAACATTTCACAAAAATCTATGAGAAACCAAAATAGGATAACCAAATATCCAAAGCCTATAATTAAGAAATGAGAAGCTATAGTTAAGAACTTGTAAATTTGATGAGACTTTCCATCTTCTTCAACAAAACACTTTGGAGACAATTTTAGAAATGGCTCAATATTTAACTCAACCTCAAAACTGCAGTTATAGACAGGCTATATATGGAAGGAATAATAAGGATTCCCCCCAGCAACACACAAACACTCCTCAGAACCAGCTGGAAAAAACCTGCTAAGATTTAAGTTATAAAACTAACACAATGCTATAGCAAAGTCTTGGAAAGAATTCTATGCTTTCAATAGTCTGAGAATTCAAAAACTTTTTTTTTCTTTTTTTCTTGTAGTTTTTGGCCGGGGCTGGGTCTGAACCTGCCACCTCCGGCACATAGGGCTGGCGCCCCACTCCTTTGAGCTGCAGGCACCGCCCTCGGATTCACAAACTTTTAAAACTGCAACTAAACTGCAAAATAAACTGAATAAGGACTTTAAGATCGAGGAAAACAGAGCATACGTAATAGTTTGCAATGAATTCAATTAATATCTATGATGGCAGCTTGGTGCCTGTAGCACAGTGGTTACCATGCCAGCCACTTACACAGAGGCTGGGGGGTTCAAACTCGGCTTGGGCCAGCTAAACAACAATGACAACTGCAACAAAAAATAGCCAGGTGTTGTGGCAGGTGCCTGTAGTCCCAGCTACTTGGGAGTTGAGGCAAGAGAATCACTTAAACCCAAGAGTTTGAGGTTGCTGTGAGTTGTGATACCACAGTACTCTACCGAAGGCCACATAGTGAGACTCCATCTTAAAAAAAAAAACACACACAACCTATGATACCATGATGAAATGTAATTATAACATCTAATCTTGAACAATGGCCAAGCACTTCACATCTGTAATCCCAGGACTTTGGGACGCCAAGGTGGGAGCATCACTTGAGCCAGGAGTTAGAGACCAGCCTGGGCAACAGAGTAAGACCCCATCTCTATAAAAATTAAAAAATTAGCCAGGCGTGGTGATGAGCCCAGGAGTTCAAACCTGGAGTCTACTATGAAGCTATGATAATACTATTGTACCCAAGCCTGGGCAACAGAGTAAGACCCTGTCCCTTAAAAAGAAAAACAAATACATATCTAACATTGAACAAGGTACTTGAAAAAGATATACTCTAAGGAAAAAAAATATAAGCCTTAATCCAAAATTTCATAAAACTTTCTTATTAATCCTAGGGATTAGGTTTAAGCAAGGAGGAAGAAAATAGGCTTCTATTTATTTGCTACATATACCCTTCTGAAGCTGTTTTCTCAGGGAAATGGGCAGCCACATTTTACCAATTACCGTAGAATCTCCACAGTTGACCACCTCCCTACATTGACCACCTCCTTAAACTGACCTAATCTTCATAGACTGGACACGCACCACATGTATGTATCCATACAGGAAGCCCAGTTCCTTATGTTGACCACCTCTGCATGTTTACCAGTTTGTTACAACCCATTAGGTGGTCAATAGAGGCTCTAGTGTAATTTTTTTCAGCTGACAGGGAATCAGAAGTCCAAATATGACTGCCAAATACAATGGCATATGAACATTTTAAGTTTAGTATAATGAATAAGAATTATGATTCTACGGCTCGGCACCTGTGGCTCAAGTGGCTAAGGCGCCAGCCACGTACACCTGAGCTGGTGGGTTCGAATCCAGCCTGGGCCCACCAAACAACAATGACGGCTGCAACCAAAAAATGGCCGGGCGTTGTGGCGGACACCTGTAGTCCCAGCTACTTGGGAGGCAGAGGCAGGAGAATCGCTTAAGCCCAGGAGTTGGAGGTTGCTGTGAGCTGTGATGCCACAGCACTCTACCCAGGGTGACAGCTTGAGGCTCGGTCTCAAAAAAAAAAAGAATTGT
>CAUYRH010095036.1:0-13813 GCA_963574655.1 Perodicticus potto
AAGTATGTAAACAAACATGTGTACCCCCTAATATTCTGAAATTTGAAAAAAATTTTGACAACCCAAAGAAACAAAGAACAAGGGCAACAAATAAGAAAACAGTAACATAGGCTCAGCGCCTGTGGCGCAACGGGCTAAGGCGCCAGCCACGTACACCTGAGCTGGCGGGTTTGAATCCAGCCCGGGCCTGCCAAACAACAATGACAGCTGCAACCAAAAAATGGCCCAGTTTTGTGGCGGGCGCCTGTAGTCCCAGCTACCTGGGAGGCAGAGGCAAGAGACTCGCTTGAGCCCAGGAATTGGAGGTTGCTGTGAGCTGTGATGCCACGGCACTCTATCCAGGGTGACAGCTTGAGGCTCTGTCTCAAAATAAAAAAAAAGAAAAGAAAAGAAAACAGTAACATAAAACAGTGGAATGGTAAATACCATGAAGTACCTTCAAATGTGTCTTTTTCATTGTAAAATAGAAAAACACGAGTATTCGGAAAGATTTCCCCAAATAAAAATACATTTTTAAAAATTTTAATATGTGGCACTTGCATATCAGTTTTCATTGTTTCAGAAATTTTAAAAGCAAAGAGGAAACCCTTCCAAAATACTAACAATTGCTTTTCTTTCTTTTTTTTTCTTAGACAGAGTCTCACTGTGTCGCCCTCGGTAGAGTGCCGTAACGTCACAGCTCACAGCAATCTCACACTCTCAGGCTTAAGCGATTCTCTTGCCTGAGCCTCCCAAGTAGCCGGGACTACAGGGCCTGCCACAATGCCTGGCTATTTTCTTTTCTTTTTTTTTGGTTGTAGTTGTCATTGTTGTTTGGCAGGCCCGGGCTGGGCTCAAACCTGCCAGCCTCAGGGTATGTGGCTGGTACCCTATTCACTGAGCTCCGGGTACTGAGCCAATTGCTCTTATTTCTATTACTAACTTAAGCAAACTTACAGAGGCAAAGAACATAGTGAACAAATTTTCTTATTCAATCACACACACAGTATGTGCGTCTACTGTGTAACATTACGTTTTTCCAGGTTAGCATTATTTTCACATTTGCACTGCCATGTTTGCCAATGTGGTATTAGGTTAAGTTCACGTATTTCATAGTGTTTAGTTAGCCATCTCCCCCATTTCCTTTTTAAAATAGCTTTTTCTGTTATGAATGCTAATATGAATATTTTAGTATCAATTACATTTTTATTTCAAAGTATTCCCTTAAAATCTATTTTCTAAAATGAAATCACTGAATCAAAGCACATGTTTGATCTTAATACATACAGGTAAATTGTCCTCAAGAGAACAAATGTTTATGAAGAGGGAAAAAAAAGTATGCAAAGGGAAGAATGTATAGTGTATTTTATGAACAAATAGCTCAGTGTTGTTCAAGAATAAAGGAGAAGAGCGAAATGGGAAGATGGAAGAAAAGGAAGCCGAACAGATGGGCTTGAATCAGATCAAGAAGGCCCTCGTATATCATGAAGACTGTATTTCACCTTGGGTAATGGAAATCGAAAGAACTTTGAGAGAGGAGAAGGAAACATTATCATTACCTGTCCATTCGAAAATGGAAGGTAAGAATTAGGAAGTCTGGTTGGAAAAATAGCAAAAGAAACCAGAAGATGCTGAGTGCCTGAACCAGGGGAGTAGAGGCAAGAGGAAGACATATAAGAGCAACAGCAGAGGTCAGTTTATAGATTTTGAGGTCTGTGTGATTTTGATTCTGTGTGCTGTGGTGAGAAGGCAGAATGAGCAAATCAAAGTGACAACTTAATCATCACTCTCAGGATGTTATTTAAGACACTTGGGCTATATATAATTGCCTCTTTTTCCCTATCTCCTCCATTAGAAAGGAAATTCTCTGAAGGCAGGGCCCTGTCTTATTCACCACTTGATCTTCCATGCCTGCCACAGTGCTTAGTATGCAGTAAATTGCCAAAGTAAATAAAGGGATGGATGATGGGATTTGCTAAGAGAGAAAATAAGGGAGAGAGAACAAGTTGAGGTTGTAAAAAGTGAGTATAAAAAGTGAGTATAAACAGTCTCATTATAAGTAACTACTGAATAAAGGAATAAAGAAATAAATGTATGGAGGCTAGTATAGTTTGGATATTTGTCCCCTCCAAATTTCATGTTGAAATTTGATCTCTAACGCTGGAGGTGAGGCCTGGGGAGAAGTGTCTGGGTCACAGGGGCAGATCTCTCATGAATGACTCTGTGCAGTTCTTATAGTAATAAGGGAATTCTCATGAGATCTGATTGTTTACAAAAGCCTGGCACCTTCCTCTCCTTTTTTCTCTTACTCCCTCTCTCACCACAAAGACTCCTCAAGTATGAGAAGCAGATGCTGGCACCATGCTTCTTGTATAGCCTATAAAACCATAAGTCAAATAAACCTCTTTTCTTTTTAAATTAGCCAGCCTCGGGTATTCCTTTTTAGCAATGCAAACAGACTAAGACATATTATTTATATATGCATGTGTGTATAAATAAAAAGAGAGATAAAGGGGATGGGGAGAGATAGAGACAGACAGACATATACACTGGAGATTAGGAGATGATGATGATTAGATTTAAAAAGTTGAATTTGAGTTGTTGACAAAATACTAACCAAGGATATGATACCTAGGCGGGGAGACTGGCCAAACAATCATTTTGGCCACTGTAGGTATACACTAAAGTTAGTATGAATTTTAATATGTCAAAGTTCAAATATAACCTTCAATTTTTTTTTTTTTTTTTTTTGATACAGAGCCTCAAGCTGTCACCCTGGATAGAGTGCCATGGCATCACAGCTCACAGCAACCTCCAATTCCTGGACTCAAGCGAGTCTCCTGCCTCCGCCTCCCAAGGAGCTGGGACTGCAGGCGCCCGCCACAACACCCGGCCGTTTTTTGGTTGCAGCCGTCATTGTTGTTTGGCGGGCCCGAGCTGGATTCGAACCCGCCAGCTCAGGCGTACGTGGCTGGTGCCTTAGCCCGCTGAGCCACAGGCGCCGAGCCCAATTTTTTATTTTAATTTTAAAATATGCTATTTCAACTCCGAGTATCAATATCTTAAAACGTCCCTCAAAAACATCCACAGAAACACTGTCAGTTTCAACTAAAACCCACGTATAACCAATTCTATTATCTAAATTTTGTTCCTTGGCAAAGTTACTCATTTTCTCAGCAAGGCTCAATTTTTACTTTGGTCAAAGACTTTCAAATACAATGTGATGTTTTATGTGTGTGTGTTTTTTTCTATAGGAAAATCATACTATGTATTTCAGAGGTCTCCAGGACATTGTTACCAAAGGCTATATAAACATTGCCAGGAAAATCATACTGAGGAAAATATTCTGAATGTAAATTCACTTGCTCATTCTCTTTATCCCATTTATGCAGCTCATGACCTCACAAAAAACATCAGTGTCCTTTTGCATTATCCTTTAAGCATCCCCACTGCACAAAGGACTGAACTCTGGTTGAGAACTGGGAATGCACCCAGAGAGTGGGGGTGGAGCTGGGCTTTTTGTAGCAGCTGTCCCCCAGGACAGAACTGGAAGAGGATGTAAATCCTTTCTCTCCCAAGCTGTTGGCCTCAATTCAGGCAAGTAATTTGCTTCTGGAGGATTAACCCCCTCTCCCTCCAAAACAATCTAATCTCCCTATGTATAGATGCCACCAATATCTTTGTAGGTCAATTAATTCTACCAATGGAATTATTTACATAACAAAGATAACGTAAAGAAATTGGGTAAAGACAGAGAGAAACATATGAATTCAACTAGATGATCTGTTGTTTTAAAAATGCTATTGACAAAATAAAATCTCTCCCCCAAAACAGCTTGATGAATACCTATAAATATTAAACAAAAAATATGCATAAACTATATATAAAAGAATGCAGATTCAATTAACTCAGGTTTGGGGGGTAAAAGTAAAAACAGCAACATTCTTTTTTTTAACAGCAACATTCTGATAGGATATATACACACAAGTAGTCCTCATCTCAAAACAAATGCTTTCTTTCATTTTCCCTATTCTCCAGAATACTGGTAGAGGAGTTTCATGGTGAAAAAAAAAAAAAAGTGAGATTAAAAAAAACCAACAAACCCTAAAAAGAACAGAAAGAAAAGAAACAAAGGTAAAAATAGTCTAAAGTTAGCTGTTAATGGAAACTGCTAGGCAGAGCCAGCCTACCCGCTCCCGATGTCCTTTTGTCCCTACCTCTTGCCATGTTCTCTTAACTTCAGTTTTCTCAGTAGCACATGGTAATTTAATGCTTTATTTTAGATTAATTAACACACATAGTCACTTAAAAGGGCTAAAATGTGCTTGAAAGTCAGTCATTCAGAGATTAAGGTAAAACAGGCCATGTTATCTGCTTTTTTCTCACCCTTGAGATTGACTACTATTAGGAAACCTTTTTCTTCATCTCTACATATGTTTCGCTGTATTCATGTTATTTGTATATTCCTCACAGAAGTGGCACATAATGCAGAAATTGACAAAACAATTAGAAAAAGTTTTGAGTGGAGCACAGAGGGAATAATTTGGACTTTTTAAATTTCTGAAGAATAGTCTGTATCACAGTGTGCTTATGAAGCAGAGAGTTTGAAGACATATGAACACCCTGCGCCCTTAGAAAGAATGGGGGGAGGTAGAGTTCATAGGGCACCAAAGACAAAACTTTCTATAATTCAAAACTTTGTCTAAAAACAGCTTTGAAAGAAAGAGAGGACTTTCTCTTCTTGTCTTACTCCCTCTGTGCTCAACCTTTTTTTGCAGGGATAGGGAAGAGCAGGGTTTTGCTCTGTCAACCTGGCTAGAGTATGGTGGTGACATCCTAGCATGGCAACCTCAAACTCCAGGGCTCAGCTGCTCCTCCCGCCTCAGACTCCAGAGTAGCTGGGACTACAGGTGTCCAATACAACGCCTGACTAACTTTTCTATTTTCTGTAGAGACAGGGGTCTCACTCAGGCTTGTCTGGAAGTCCTTACCACAATGAATCCTCCCACCTTGGCCTCTCAGAGTGCTAGGATTACAAGCATAAGCCTCTTGTGCCTGGCTTTGCAGTCAACCCTTTTAACCTCATTCCCTCTCTCAATACAGAATTCAATATATTACTATTATTATACACATATTTACATCATGGGTCAAACAGGCTTTTATAGGTTAGCATAAAATACTATCACTTAAATACTCTTTATATAAAAATGATTGAAATGCCAAACATCTAGTAAGCTTAGTGCATAATTTAAACCAATGCCTGCCTCCTATATAAAAACATAAAGAAGAGAAAATATGATTTCAAGAACTGGGGTTCATGGCACAGTGGTTATGATGCCGGCCACATGCACTGAAGCTGGTGGGTTCAAACCTGGCCTGGGCCAGCTGTACAACAATGACAACTGCAACAACAACAAAAAAATAGCCAGGTGTTGTGGTGGGCGCCTGTAGTCCCAGCTACTTGGGAGGCTGAGGCAAGAGAATCACTTAAGCCCAAGAGTTTGAGGTTGCTGTGAGCTGCAACACCATGGCACTCTACCAAGGGTAACATAATAAAACTTTGTCTGGAAAAAAAAAAGTAATAAAATATTTATTACATTTGAGAAAATGCCAAGTTCAAGGTGAGCTTCCTCTGTCTTTCTAGCTTGACTCTCTCTAGGTAGGATGATAGAGGAAAAGGACTTGGTGCAAAGAAATCATCCTATGGAAAGAGGAGTTAGCCCTTAAGAAAGAGGCTCTAATACTTGAGCAGTGGTTCTCAAATTTCCTAATGCAGCAATGTATTTTCATTGTTAAAAAGGGGTCGTGACCCACAGGTTGAAAACTGCTATACTAGAGGAAGCACAAGGGGAGGAACAGAGGAAACTGTGCCACTGGGAGAAAAGGTGGGCAGACTCTAAGGAAAGGCTGACAAGAGGGGTTTGCCTCCCTCTGCCCCCAGCTGAGTCTTCCACTCTACTCTTATACTTCCCCCTTCCAGCTATCTCCATCCTCTTTCCAGGTCTCTTCCTTCCCTCCTACATCCAACTCCACTTCTGTCTTCTTCAGTTAATCCTAGAAGTAGGGGCCTAGACTGGGGCCTCAACTGACTCTGAGAGATTATAAATGATTAATAGAAATTTTATTATTGACTGATTGATTGAGATAGTCTCACTCTATTCCACAGGCTAAAGTGCCATGGCATCATCATCAGGAGTTTGCCAGCAACGTCAAACTCTTGGGCTCAAGCAAACCTCTTGCTTCAGCCTCCCAAGTAGCTGGGACTATTTTTATTAGAGACAGGGTCTCCCTCTTGCTTGGACTGGTTTAGAACTTCTGAGCTCAAGCAATCCTCCTACCTCAGTCTCCTAGAGTGCTAGGATTACAAGTATGGGCCACTACACCCAGACAATTAACAGAAATTTTAAAAATGATGGATAGCCTTGGTAATTACCTGAGAACACAGGGTGTTAAAACACAGATACTTTGCAAAGGTCTTAAATAAGGAGGGAAGACAGTCAGACTGCTTTTTCTAAGCACCTGCACATACACGTGCTTGACTCTAAATTTAAACGCAGCATAGCTGTTCAAGATTTAAATGAGTTTTCAAAAATTTTTTACAGTCAAAAAAATTACTGATATTTTGGTATTTTAAAATAGCACAGAACATTGGAATAACAAAATTGATATTACAGTTGCTAAAGAAGGAAAAATTTGTGTTCAATGCCGTGTATACCATAACGAAACCTAAAGTTTATATGTCTGATATGAAAGGTGCACCATCCTGGAGTATTACATTTATGCCAGTGATGCTTAACTCCAGGTGTGGGTCATGGGCCAATGCATTTATAGCTTTTAAAGCTTCACAGGTGATTCTGATACACACTTCTGGTTAACAGTGACTATCTTAGAGGATGTTAAATACAGTAGAACCTCCATAGTGACCACTTCTCTACACTGACCACCTCCTGAAGTTGATCTAATTTTCACAGACCAGACATGCACCACATGTATGCATCAGTACAGTAGGCCTGGTTCCTTATTCATATGTTGACCAGTTTGTTACA
Source organism: Perodicticus potto (assembly GCA_963574655.1). Lineage (NCBI taxonomy): Eukaryota > Metazoa > Chordata > Mammalia > Primates > Lorisidae > Perodicticus > Perodicticus potto. The sequence goes on from CAUYRH010095036.1 coordinate 7,026, forward strand.
GTTCCTTGGGTGGTCAACTTACAGAAGTTCTACTAAAGTATTACTCTCAACTCCCAATGTACTCTACTTCCGGCAAAACTTAAACTCTCCTATGCAGAACAGCTTTGCTTACAAATTCATGACTAATTTCATTATTTCCTTGGGCTTGTTTTTATTTGATAAGTACCAGAATAATAATTGAAAAAACATACTTAACAGAAATATGAGAGTTTCCTTCTCTCAACATCAGGAAGCTATTTAAAATTAAACACATCCAGTAGAAGTTTAAAAGGTAATAAATTTAGAGGTGCACTGGGAACCAGGTGTTTACTTTGGAAAGTAAAGCTGTCAGTCTACACCATGAAAGAAGAGATCGGTAGGAGTGAAGCTAGGATAGAAAGAGAAGCTGGCCATCAAATTCTTCAAGGCATAGCATGGCAAGGCATGGCTTCATTATTTTATTTATTACTACTTTACTGAGAGCACATCCTGTAGACTCCTGTTCAAATGGAAAGAAGTATCACCTCAAACGTAATCTGTTTTTCAGATCATGTATTTTTTATTATCTACATAAATGAATTCTACTAATATTAAAAACTAAGAGCTAACTGTACTGTTTGGATACCATGGGCTGGTATCTTAACCTCAATTTATTTACTTTTATTTCTCATCTATGTTCTGTGAAAAACCAAAGTTTATTAACATACCTTGGGTCAAGAAGACTCCTCAAAAATTTGAAAAGTAAAATCTGGTTCTGAATAGAAAAACAACAAAAAATACAATTAAATTTTAAAACAAAATTTTCAAATTATGCCACGTTAAAGAATTACTCTCAATGATCCCTTTAAAATGAACAGATGTACGGCTATAGCCATTAAGCCCTCTGTAGAGATCTAAGAAATTCTAAAGACTCATTTGGAGGTGCTTTATGTCCTCTCAATAATTCTAATCACTATTGCACATTCCATTTTGAGTATAAAAGGAACACAAACACTGTGTTATTGCCAAAATTAAAAAAAGACCTCTACCGACAAAAATCCCTGACCTGTTTCCAGCACAAGGACCCTCCGTATGTCAGGTGCTTGGAACTGCTCTGCAGATGGTGAGTTCTGGCTGCAGCAATAGGTCCGTCTACACTCCCTCACCTAGTCTTTCTGTGACAATGGGCAGCCGTAGGATACTTAATCTTAGTGAGATGGGATTTTTGAGGCCTAAATTCATCACCTCCAATAAAAAAAGCTCACTCCACTATTTAATCAACTACAGAAGAGATGGCAATCAAACTTCAACATGTTAGCAATCAATATCCCATAGATTCTGGGTTCTGTTTCTGCCACTTATTCACTATGTGACTTTGTATAAGTCACTTATTCTCTTAGTTCAGTTTCCTTCTGTGGAGGAGAAAAATGACAGCAACATCTTCTCTGCCTTCAATATAGGGTAATAGTGAGGATTCAATGAAATAAACCTTTGAACACTATATAAACAATGTTTCTACTTTCTTGGAAAACCTAAGTACAAGTTATTAATGTTCAGTTATCAAGGGAACTCTCAAAGCTGAAAGGATTAATGTTATTTAGAATATGACTCTTAAAATGTATTTATCAGTCTTTGATTTTCAATCCTTTCCCTATCACTTTATTTTATTTTTCATGATTTTCCTCCTGGTTATAACTTAACATTCTGGCTGATTTTTCATTTCAAAAATTCTAAAAACAATTGAGCAGAGGCATATTTCTTGCCGTCAAAAGTAAAGGTGCTTTATAAGATTTGTGTGTGTGTGATTCTCACATACTCAATAAAGCTCAGCAATAAAATAAATACATTTCTTTTAAAAAAGAGTCTAAGATTCCATAAACAGATCACATCTGAGTGGCCACCTTTTTCTTATCCATTGTACTTCATTGTTTATACATTTATATTTATCTGATGAATATAATTTATATTCATTTACCAGGACTCTCTGTGTCTTAATATCCTTAGAGATTAAAAAAAGAAAAAAAAAAAAGAAAAAAATCCTATAATTGATAATCTTAAATTTTAAAGGACAATGACAACACCATCATGACAACAGGCAAGATTTACAAGAACTGCTGACATTTAAAGGGGAGAGATGCTCTGGAAGTTGTCAGTAGTTTTAACAAAAATGTCCTTCCAGCCCCCTCACTAGATTGGGTTTCATGTGCCTCATGTACTTTCTCAGTATCCTGGGCAAAACTCTATCATCATTCAAGTCAAATATTCTGTAACTGTCTTTTGGCTTATTTGTCTACTTCCTTGAGAGCAGGGATTACATTTATATGTTTTGTGCCCTCAGCACCTGAATACTTATTGTATTAATGGGTGAGTCTTTATTTATAGGAGAAATAGAAGGATCAAAAGCTTCTCAAATTCCCTGTCAATGAGTTTCACCCTTGAGCTTAAAGTAATAACCTGAAGAAATGAGAAAGAGTATAGCTGCATTTTCTCTGCTGTAAGTTTTGCTTTAAAAAAGGCAGTAATTCTCTAGTACACAGAAGATAGTTTAAATTTCTTAGCATCACATACTAAGACTGCTCAATATCAGGCCCCAAGCTTTATTTTGCAGCCTCTATAATTTAGCTCCTCCCCTCCAAAATATCCTTGTAGCTTAATCTAATGCCACTTCTGCCCCACCACATCATGCTTCAAACAGACCTGACCATTTTCTGAATCTGAGTGCTATTTCATGCTTTCAAGGTTTTACATAACCACAATCCTTTTTATTATGTAGAAAGTCATTCCCAATTCTCTGCTTGGAAAACAAATACCAATCATTCAAGACCAGTTCAGGTATCTCTGGGCATTTCTGTCTGACTTTCTCACAGTGTATCACTCTCTTCTCTTGTTCCTACAGCACTTTTTACCTATCTCAAGTGTAGCTTTTTTAACATTATACTGTAGTTTCATACTTAAGAATGTCTCTGTTCTGTAGAAAAATGAAAGGTGATATTCTTATTTGTGTCCCCATAGCGTGGCACACTGGAACAGAAGGGGACCACCCTAAGTATTTAAATAAATGAACGCCTTATTTTTTGTCTCTCATGCCAGCTGCTCTGGTTCTCACTTTGCACGGGTATTCCCCATGCTACCATTGCCATCTGCAGACTCTGGGTTGTGCTTCACGTCCCTGTCGTTGTTCTATTCCCTACTCTATCATTTGCGGCCACAATGGCAGTTTATAAGCTCAACACTAGCACTCCTGCGGGAAGTGGGTAGTGGAATAGCAAGTCCATTAAACAGTACTTCTGAGTTTCTCAATACTCAGCATATACACAGCTGTTTCTAGTTAAGATTTTCTAAGAAAAATTCTAAATAGTCAGTACTAACATAATCTGAGGATGACAAAGTTTGGAATAAATCGTAAAGGGTGTTTGAGTTCTATAGCAAAAGAAGAGAAGATCTTTTGTGAATTATAATTTCTCAACTAAGTATAGGTTACAGTTCCAAAAATATTTCTTTGATGTTAATATTTGTTATATAGAGAGATGAACTCCCTCATTTATAAACACAGAGATCCTCACATAACTCTTTTCAAATACACACACACAGAGACAATGTATAGAAACTGCTATTAACTATCAACTGAAAAAATTACTACAATCGAAATAACTTAGGTGAAGATTTAATCATTGTCCCACCACTAGATGTTTTTTCACATATATGTCTATAACATTTACCTTAAGTTTTTTAATGACTGTTTCGATCTGTCCAGAAAAGTGGGTAGCAACCAGCTCGGCAGCTTTACAGGGCTTCAGAGACACAAGTTCCTGAAGTTAAAGCAAAAAACAGTCATTTTTAATGGTTAATTTAAATAGAATATCCTTAGATGTCAGGCATGATCACCCACCTCAATATTGTCACAAGCACCCACACTGCATTTCAGGAGGCTTTGATACAGGGCCTCAATTTAAAAAGTACAATGCAAATGAGCAAAATTAGAAGGGTGTCATGTAAAGAATTTGATGTTTTCTTTAAAAAAAGGTAATTCAGGGCAGCGCCTGTGGCTCAGTGAGTAGGGCGGCCAGCCCCATATATCAAGGGTGGTGGGTTCGAACCTGGCCCCAGCCAAACTGCAACAACAACAAAATAGCCGGGTGTTGTGGCGGGTGCCTGTAGTCCCAGCTACTCGGGAGGCTGAGGCAAGAGAATCGCCTAAGCCCACGAGCTGGAGGTTGCTGTGAGCTGTGATGCCATGGTACTCTACCGAGGGTGACAAAGTAAGACTCTGTCTCTAAAAAAAAAGTAATTCAGAATTCTTAGAAAATGAAAGCACTATAAAATTCTGAATTTCAGCCATGATATCTACAGGAGAAATACAAGGAACAAAACCTTCCCAAATTCCTCCAAATGAATTTCACCCTTGAGCTTTAAGTAATAACTTGAAGAAATGAGTAAGAGTATAGTTGTAATTTCTCTGGCTAAGAATTCTAAAACTTCTGGAGCCTAACAGATTTAGAAACTGCATATATCTTAAGAAACCTTCTTGAAATCATCTTCTTACTGGTTTCAATTACCTACTATTCTACCTTTCCAAATGCACTTTCTCTGTGGGAACACTGCAACCAAACATAACCACGATACATGACTAAAAGTCAAAGAATGAATGTACACCAGCAAAATGAGATATTATTATACATTCACCAGACTTGGAATGTTTTAAAGCCTGTCAAGATATAGAGCCAATGGAAATTCTCACAGAGTGCTGGCATCCTCTGACATTTAAAATATTTACCACAATTAACTGGCAATTATGTACCCGAGAACACAGAAAATAAGTTAGCACTCATCAGAATTACTAGGAGGGCTTGTTCAGACACATATTGCTGGACCCCACCCTCAGAGTTTCTGATTCAGAAACCATTTCTATTAATTTCTAGACTGATGCCATGATGCTGGTTTGGGAAGCAAACTGAAAATCACCGCCTTAGAGAAATGCATGTAGCTGTGCACAAGATGCATATATAACAATGGTAATAACGGTCATGAACACACTATTTTTAATATCAAAGACTAGAAACAACTGAAATGTCCAGCAGCAGCAGAATGGATAAACTGATACAAAATGGAATACTAGGCAATAAAAATGAGCTGCAGTAACCACATACAATAAAATCCACAAACTTCTCAAAATGTTGACCAAAAGTGAGATAGAAATTGGAGCGTAATTTCATTTACATACAGTTCAAAACTAGGCAAAACAAAAACACAGACATTTGGGGATGCATGCATATGCAGTAACAGGATACAGAAAGGCAAGAAATCATCACAAAACCCAAGATGACTGATATATTGGGGAGAGGGAGGCAATGGATTATGATCCAAAAAAGATACATGGGAAGAGTTTGGGGTATTGAAAATATTCTATTTCTTATTATGGGCCTAGGATGTTCGCTTTTTAGTTTTTTAAACTAAACTATGCATTTGTTTTATTTACTTTTCTGAATGCTTTTTACATTTCAAAATTTAAAAGTTTAAAAAAAATTAATGAAACATGTTTTCTCCATATTAGAAAAAGCATCTAAACCAGAAAAATCATACCTAGAGTCCACAAAACCAATATAAGAATGGCTTTTAGGAGTCTGTGGGGCTCTGAAACTGTAAACAGAATTATGAAATCTGTGCACATGTGGAATATTATGAGGCAAAGTTCCAAATCTTTCATTACATTTTCAAAAGAAGTCTAAAGCCCCAAATGTGTTTAAGAACCACTAAGCTGTAATCTGTGTCTACTGTCAGAATACTTTATCATGATGACTTTTCACTGTGTATTTAATATTGATTATATGTACATTACTAAAGGCACAGAAGTCCGTCAACAAAAAAATCTATATACTGTAATTGTGGCCTTAAGAGAGAGCAAAAAGTTCAAGGTAAAAAAATGTGCAGATGTGGAAAAGACTCAGCAAAAATAATTGTTGAGTAGAAAAAATACTTCTTGCTGCTCCAACTTAAGTTCTCTGCTGAGTAATTTGTTTGCTCATTGATTAATTCATCACGTTTCACTAAGGCAGAGAGGCCCAGCTTCATTTCTGGATGTCTGGTGTCCATGTGCTCAACCACTGCATAATGCACATGAGGTGAAATGAAAAATGAACCATAATGTAACTGTGCAGACTTGAAGAGGATGATGAAAAAGAACATGAAATGATTAAAGGGAAAAAAATATAGAACTCAAAATTGGAGAAGTTCTTGGGTTCTTTTGCCAAGATGTAGTCATCTTGTTGTTAGCAGGAATATGGTAACATTAAATAACATATGCCATGTTCTCAATCCTATATACAAGAGTATGGAAATGATTCCAGACTATACATCTTATGACTGACTCTACCACCTTTCAAGCCAGATGTTTCACAGAAGACACGGTTCACATTTCTGAGCTTTCTAAACCTTACAACCTTCCAGAACTAAAACCAAGTATTCACATCACATGGAGTATTTCTCAAGAGGTTCAGAGTTCTTCCTCTCTTATGATTTTTAATAATTATAAAAACTTTTAAAACGTGTTCAATAATCATATCTTTCACTACATTTCTTTTTTTTAATTAAATCATAGCCATGTACATTAATACAATCATGGGGTACAATGTGCTGGTTTTATATGCAATTTGAAATATTTTCATCAAACTGGTTAACATAGCCATCACAGCATTTTCTTAGCTATTGTGTTAAGACATTTATATTGTACAGCTAGTAAATTTCACATGTACCCTTGTAAGATGCACCGTAGGTGTGGTCCCACCAATTGCCCTCCCTCCAGCCAGCCTCCCCCCTCCCCTTCCCTCCTTCTC
>CAUYRH010095037.1:0-19631 GCA_963574655.1 Perodicticus potto
CCAGGAAAACCCTCAGTCTTCAAGGAACCCCAGAGTGTCTTCATTTTGACCCTCTGTCTCCCGGTTAGGGAGCTATGAGTTAGCGGAGGGTCCTTTGGAAGTATCTGGAAACAGGTCTATGTTAGTGAGTCAGAGAAGATATGAACTTCCTTAGAAAAATCATAAATGAAGAACATTTTCCTTTAAGGATTTTTGCAACTCAAGATGAACATTCCAGGGTTCCCCTGGACTTTGTCCATTGGCTCTCCTGCTGCTCCTGCCTCACTTTCAAACACTGCCACATCCACTGGGCCCTCCCTCTCCACTTCTCCAGCCCATGCTTTCCCCAGCCTGGTCTCCTGATTTCAAAATGTGTGCTTTGAACTGCTTTTGAACATAATTTAGTTAATGATCTTTAAACATTTTCATGGAACACCTAAGATCCTCTCACAGCACACCAGTGTGCCATGGCACACTGGTTGCAAAATCACTGTTATAACATCAGATTCCCCAAGAAGATACACATATAGGTAATAGACATAGATGCATGTCCACATTACCAGAGATTTGAATTCGATGTGTGGCACAGGCCCGGAAATGTGCTTGGAGGGGATTAGCTCTCTTGCAGTTGCAAGTGACAGAAATCTAGCCCACGTGGTCTCAGGTAAGGAAGGAAATGTGCTGGATTATATGAGTATGCCAGGCAGGTGCACTTCCAGGCTCAGTGGGCTGCAGACTCTCACAGTCAACATGAGGACACCCAGGTTCTCCATCTTCCCCTCACTCCCCCTCCACAGGAATCTGTTTTCAGCCTCCTTTCATGGATCAGTAGCCACCAGCAGTTCTAGGTCCATCTTTTCATCAACAGTTTCAGGAGAAGAACTTTTCTTTCTTGGTAAAATGCTGTAATTTGTTCTTTGGCATTAATCTTCATGAGGTGGTTCCTCCGCCTATCCCTGAACCAATCACTGGGACCAAAAGATGGAACCGTCTGGTTGCCCAGTCCTCAGCCCAACTCCACTGAATCCAGGGTGAGGCCTGGTCTGTGCAATGCATATAAACTAAACATGGGGCCTGGTGGCTCCCCAAGGATATTAGGGTGCTCTTCCCAGAAGAAGAGGGGCAGGAAAGGGCGCTGGGCAGGCATCAGCAACAGAATTCTTATACACTGGGCTGGGGGAGGGTCGGGACCTGTGGGAACTTGAGGGTCTCTCGGGCTGTGGGAGGACACTGTGCTCAGCATGCTGCTCTAAGCCCGTGAACCACTCCCAGTCCCTGAGAGGTGCCCATCCACGGAGCACATGCAGTTGGCATGGCTTCCCAGGCTTCCTTTATCAGACAGCCAGGAGTGTATTTGACCCTTCACTCCAACCCTCTCAGTGGGCTAGCCCTTGTCTGCCCATAGCACCAAGGATGTCAGCCAATAGCGACTTAAAGCAGGGATCCATGACCTCAGGGTAACAAAGGACCCAGGGCCCCTAAATCTGAGTTTGGCGCAGTCTGTGTGTGCGCGCACAGTGCCATGAATCTCTCCTCCCCACTCAGGAAGAAACCCACAACTTTCTTCAAATAATTACCCATGGAGATGTATCTTCAAGTGAGTTCCTTGGAATATAGGTTGATGTGATTCTGTTCAATGAGGGAAACAAAAACATTTCCATGTTCAAATGAGTTGGGGAAATGCTGGGCTAAGCAAGCTCAGTCCTTTCCTGCAGGACTTCTCAGAGTCTTTAACATCTTAATGTCCTTTGAGATTGTCCAGAAAGAAAGCAGACAATGTTTCCCAGATTTACTTAACAAAAGCACAGTTTCATGTGGGCGTTCGTTTTGTTTGCAGCATCCTATCCAGTATTTCTCGGAACTTGGATTCATGGATTAGCCCTGGTGGTGACTTTGATTTGTGATGCTGTAAAGAGGTGAGGCTGAAAACTCCAAGAAGGGGGTGACATTTAGGAGAAATCACTCTCTTCACCTGAGTTAGAACAAACAAGGTGTCAGTGCTTTTTGAAGGTCTCCTGCTGTCTCCTATGGGCCATGGCGGATGGGGGACTGTGTGTACTGCTGGTTCTGTCACTAACTGGCATGCAGCTTGGGGCATGGCACCTGACCCCTGTGAGCCTCAGCCTGCCGTCTGTAAAAAGGGCTTGATGCAAGGGTTAAGAGAGTTCACAAAGGAAGCACACCGGGCCTGGCACTGCCCCCACTCCCACCAGCAGCTGAGACAGAAAATCACCTGCCTTTTTGGGGGGTCTACAGAGTGTCACCCTTTGACCTGGCATCTCCAGGAAATGCTCCCACGTTGCTGCTGTCTCCTCAGCCACATCCAACCTAGTCCTGACAGCCCCCCACTTTGCCTCTGGCTGCTTTACTGCTGCTCCCAATACCCCCAGACTCAGTAAACCCCTCTGCCCTGCCTAGTGGGAAGTGACAAGGCAGCAATGGGCTGAGCCCCCAAGGCCGGCTCCTTCCCACCTGCACCCACATCTTCCTCAGGATATTCTGGCTCCCTGGCACCAGTTGGGGCCAGCAAGTCTCATGGAAACAGATGCACAGACCCCACTGTTTGCCGACACACGTTGGCTGTCTTTAAGGTCACCCTTTGTGATATGTCAGTGGGAACGAACGAATTTGCACCGTGTCTGTTCCATCAGAGCTCGTCTCCGTCCACATCTGTCACTGCTGATTGCATTTGAATGGGTTTCGTCTCTATTTTAAATAAAAGATTTATGCCTCAGCTGTCAGAGCCTGCCTTTATTTGAAAATTTAATCTTGTTTCTAGGAGTCTAGATTAACTTATTAGATTTAGGTGTCCCTCATGTGTCTCCAAGAGAGAAGTAGATTCTCCTTTCTGCATACGGCCCTGCCGCACGCGCCCTCCAGCGAGGCCAGCAGCTGATGGCTGCACAGAGGCACGGATTCAGGCAGCTCTGTTCAGCAGCCCTGAGTCCAGGCAGTGTGTTCCTAGGTTCCTAGGTCTCTGGACCAGCTTCCAGGGCCTGTGTTCACTGCAAGGGCCCTACGTCAAATGGGCCCTTGCTCAGGAGTTTTGTGAAGGCTTCAGAAGCCAGTGGGACCCTGACTTGTCAGCACAGCCCGTGCCAAGGAGTTCTGTGTTGCATCTCCCACCCCGTCAGAGCTCTCAAGACTTGGGTTTGAGTCCCAACAGTGGGACCGTGGGCAGGCCCCTTCACTTCCCGGACCTCGTCCGAAGTCTCCCCATCTGACAGATGGAGAAAATGTTAATACTCGTCCCACAGGGCTTGCTGTGCACTTAGCTGGACATGGGAGGGGAATTGAGCGCGCTCTCTCTCTCGGAATTCGTGTGGTGCAGGGTGGGCCACTCGGCCCCTTTAGAGGTCGGAGAAGCTCCGAAGAAGTGACTTCCAAGGTCGCGATAAAGGCGGCCCTGACCGCCGGTCCTGATGCCGAGGCAGAGTCGCCCGGTGCCCCTCCGCGTCCCATCGCGCCTTCTCTGACTCTCTCCCCCACTTCTCTCCACGCCCTGGACTGAATGTTTGTGTCCTCCAAACTTTATTTGTTGAAGCCCTAACCCCCGATGTCGCTGAGTTGGGAGACAGAGTCTTCAGTTGGTAATAAGGGTAAACGGGGGTGTAAAGATGTGGCTTTAATCCGATGGGACAGGCGTGCGGATGTGGAGCGGAGACGCCCCGCTCGGCAAAGAGAGCGTTTGAGAGGAGGCCTGAGAGTGAAATCCGCCTTGGCTGGCCTCGCCGACTCCTTGATCTTAGACTTTCAGCCTCTGCAACCGACATAAACAAACTCCTGTCGTTGAAGCCGCCGGGTCTCGCGGGCCCAGACTGACTCAGACTGGTCGGCTCCCTCTCCCCGCCCGCGGTCCCTGCTTTCCCGCGGCAACCGCGCCACCTGCCGGTCGGTCCCGGGATAGCAGGCAGGGCTCGCCGCCCAGGAGCTCCTGCCTCCTCCGGGCAGGGGGCAGGAGCCGGAGCTGGGGGGCTTCTCACCACCCTTCTTTGCCGTACCTCCTCCCAAATATCCTGGCACAGCTCCACTCCGGACATAGAAGCTTCTTCAAGTCGGGACCCAACTGGCGCGTCTCTGTCAGCTCTCGAAGGCCCTGCCCGCCCAGGAGCCCGGCACTCCGGGTTTAACTGATCCTGGTCTTTGGGGCTTTGCGCTCAGAAGCCGGCGCGCCCTCCTCCTCGCGGGCGCGTGTACCCCACTTAACCTCTGCACAGCCACTGCCTGGAACCGCTGTCCCGGTCTCACTGGGACGGCCTAAACCCGACGTGGCAAGCCCACTCGGAGCGGGAGGTGCAGCCCTTGCTTCGTCACTTGGCAAAACAACTTGAAGGGAAGGAAGACGCAGGGACGGTCCCCACAGCCGAGCCCCTGCCCGCGGGCCGGGCTGACGGAGACGAACCCGCCTCTCGGCCCAGCGCCCCTCCATCCCTGCAGCCACCGAGTGGGTCAGGTCCCCAGGTCGGGGCTCAGTGAGACCCTCCTCGTCCTCAGGGCGCCAGCAGGGCGAGGGCAGCCTCCAGCACAGCCTTTAAGAGGCGTCCACAATGGCGCTCCTCAGCACGTGCTGTCAATGATCTCTTCATTTAAAAATTTAGTATTTTACTCATCAAGGATTTTCTGCATGAATTTTGATTTTTTAATATTGCATTCATGAAAGCAGAGATTCAAATATTTGAACACCTATGTTCCTAGCAGCCTTATGCACAATAGCCAAGAGGTGTGAGTAGCCCAAGCTTTGGCCTGGGGGTAGCTGGATAAACAGTGTGGGGTGTCTTGCCGTGTTATTCAGACTTCCAATGGAAGGAGAGTTTGACACATGCCACAGATGGGTGGGCCTTGGGGACGTCATACCAAGCAAAATAAGCCGGTCACAAGAAGACAAACCCTCCCTACCCCTCACATGAGGGCCCTCCAGTGGTCAAATCCATACAGAAGCTGAATGGTGGTTGCAGGGGAAATGGGTGGGCAGCAGTTTTCAGTGTGGGAAGATAAAGAGTTCTGGAGAGGGACGTGGTGAGGGTCCCACAAAAATACCAACATACTTCCTGCTGCTGAACTGTACGCTGTTACAAATGCTTACAATGATAAATTTTATGTATGGCTGTCCCCATCTCACTGGGACAGGGACATGATAAAAAGGCATTAAAACATTTATCTTGATCACTATGTTTCCTGGTGCCCTCTTAAATGTTACAGGTGAGTTGAGTGCTGCTTCTGTCACTCCCTGGCCCCATCTTGCGATGATGGAGCCAAGCTGAGGGTTGTCAGAGGTTGACCAGCCTGCTCAAGGTCACCCAGAAAATTGCATGCGAACCAGGAACTCAGAAGCCCAGCGCCTGGCTCCCAGCTAAGGGCTTAGTTGAGTAAAACTCTCCCTTCCCGCCTCCCCCGAAGCTTCCAGTGAGCTCTGTCTATACCACCAGCCTTCTGGAGTCTGCTATTCCTCAGGGGACTAGGAGATGGGGTGTTTTCATCCCACAGGAAAGGACTTTGATGGACCCAGAAATTCAGGGTTCCAGCCCCACCCACTCCGTATGAAGCTGGGCTTCATGCTGGCCCACAGAGGGGGCTCTGGGCAGAAGGCAGGGCTGCTGGGCAGATGGGCAGGCTGGCTGAGGCACAGCCTGTCTGCACACCCTAGCTGGACACAGCCTGTCTGAGTAAAGCCCCTATTTCCTAGTTCTCTTGCTAGTGGCAGGTACCACGAAAGGCATCGTGTCAGCTGCAGGGAAATGTCCTTATGGAGAGCAACAGCCTCTTTCTTTCGCCTTCCCCATTTCTGCAGACTAGAAAGGCAGGTGTGATGGCTGGAGCTGTGCTGCTGCAAAGGCAGAGGTGGAGCCCAGGATACAGAGGCCTGGGTCTCTGACACAGGCAGGACCAGAGCACCCTGGACCACCCACCTGCTCATTTCTAAGAGAGGTTTGGCCTCAGCAGGACACAAGGCCACAACCCTGGAACAGACAGCTGCCCCAGCCTCCCCCCCAGGACAAGGCTCGTCTCTTGATATAGCTCACTCCCTGGCCTCTTTCTGAACTTGATCTGTCACAGGTCATATGGTGTCCAGCCTGCTGGCCTGAGGGCCAGCCCCACACCAACGAGCTGCACACTTCTGCAGGTGGGAGAGAAGCATCTATCATGCCTACTGGGGGAGCTGGAGCAAGTCTCTTGGCCTCTCTGGCTTTAAATTCCTCCCCTGTGAAATGCAGGTACAGCCAGATGAGGAAATGGCTATAGGAGCCAGGGCATGAACGGAGGTATGTCCAACTCTACCCGCCCAGAGTGACCGGGGGGCTGGGGGGAGGGAGTGGGGTCACAGAGGTGGAGTCCTCCTGGACTGGATCAGCACCCTTCTAAGAGGAAACAAGACAGCTCGTTCCCATTCTCAGCTCTCTGGCACATGAGGACTCAGTGAGGAGGTGGCCATCTGCACCCCAACAAGGGGCTCCTCACCAGAGCGCAGCCACTTCCGGCCTCCAGAAGTGCCGCTAAAGCTCCCACGCTGTTATTCTGTTCACAGCGGCCCACACTGACAAAGGCAGTGCTTCCTGTGTTCTCTGGTGAGTGACCAGTCCTGTGACAGCCAAGAGCACCTCCAAATCAGGGAAGATCCCCAAGTCTGGCTGTTTACTTTATTTCCAGCAATTCTGGCTGAGAAATCACCCTCCAGACTTTTCCACAAGGAGTACGACCAGAATGCCCCTGTGTTCAATGCCAGGGTTGTGGGGACCTCTCACTTGTCTGGTGTGGCAGAGGACCTGCCCCACCCTCCACAGCCTCCTCCGTTCCTGGCAGCTTGCGGACTCCCCCCACACCTTCACCCCACGGCCACCTGACCCTCAGCCTCACAGGCACCCTGCGTTGTCCCGTCCTGCTGAGAGCCAGCCACATCTCCCCTGCCCGCTGAGCAGAAGTGACAAGGCTCTGGGAAAGACTCCCAGAGAGGTCTCTGCAGCAGGAATGCAGGGACAAGTCCTGGCCCCAAGGCTGAGGCTGGACAGGAAGGAGAGAGAGGACGATGGGGACCGGGGTGGAGGCAGGTCCTGCCAGGAAGGAGGGCCCACGCTGAAGCAGCGGCCTCCCGAGGTACGACCAAGACAAGCACTTTACAGTCTCCTGATTTCTACTGAGGAGATGAAGGTTCAGAGACATTAGAGGGCCTGCCATAAGCACACAGCAGTGACAAGCATTGCCATGGTGACAGTCCTCATCCTCCAACTCCAGGACAGTGTGTCACCTAACATTCCTCAGTATTTGGAAAATATCTCAAACACTAGCCTTGGCAGTAGAGTTGGGAGGGACTTGCTGCTAACCATGTCCCTGCTGTGACCTGGCCCCTCCCGGGCTCCGGGCTCCGGCCCTGCCACCCCCTCCCAAACATGGACACCATGTGTGTCTTCCAGAAATCTCTCAGAACCTGGCTCAGTGTCATGGACATCAGTACCCACACCCCTCTCCTCATCCAGCACCCCAGTACTGCTGTGGGGAAAGATCCTTCCTCCTGAGATACGCTCTGAGTCCATCAGAAAGGTGGCGCCCTCCCTGGGAGAGGGTGATCCTGTGGTAGCGGCTCCACCACTCGGCCCTGCACCTCCGGGAAAGTGGAGCAGAGGGACACACAGATGTCAAGGCCGGGGGAGGCAGATGGCACATGCCTCTGTCCCATCTGGGACTTCCCAAGCTCCAGTTTTCCAACTCTTCTTCCTGCTCTGAGAGCTACCTAGGACCTTTCCAGCAAACGTGTCTTGCCCAGGTTAGCCAGAGCCAGTTTGCAACCCAGGTGTCTATGCGACGACCCGGCTGGCCGAGCAGAGGTAGACCAGAGGGTTTCACCACAAGCCTTGTGTGGACTCCTCTGCTGGGTGATAGGGAATTGGGGGCCAACATCCATGACACTGAAGTCACAGCTGCTCCACATATATAGGGTCACCCTTCATGGGAATCAGGAGCTGGGGAACAGGGCCCAGGGAAGGATGAAAATAATAAGTGGCCACCCGGCTGCCCATCCCACACAGTTCCAGGTAGCCAGCCCCACGGTCCTCTGAGTTGCTCCATGGGGCTCTGCTGACTTAGAGTGCACTGTGGCAACAGTTCCTGACTATCTTTTGGGGCCAGCTACGCCAAAGCTCCCAGGTGACCATTCCCCAACTCCCTTCACTGAGACAGCGTGCCTGGGAATTGGAGCCAAAGTCATGGCCCACCCTTTCTCTCTTCTGCGGACGTAGCCTCTGCTTTGCAAGCTACCAGGACTCATTAGTACTTTTTCCATGCTTGCTTTGTTTCAAAACTTTCTTGTGGATGAATCCTCACCACAACTGTGGGAGGAAAGAAAGGTATTATTATTAACCCCAGAAACTGAGGAGGAGAGATTTAAAGTCTCATCCATCGTCACACTGGAGGTAAGAGGCAGGGTCATGGCATTCACTGTGCCCATCAGCCCCACCTCGGTTTAACCACTGCACCACATTGCCCTGTCAGCTCTCACCCCACCCAGCTCACCCCAGACTCTGCCCAGGCTCTGGGATCAGCTCCTTCCTGCTTTCCTGCTGCCTCATCAGGCTCAGCCTCTGTCTACAAGTCCCCAAATGCTGACAGCACCCCCACTTTCCTCCTCAGTCCTGCTCTACCCCATCCCTTGTGGTGATGGTCACACCTTCACCCTCCCACCCAGGCCCCCTTTCCCTCTTCCTCCTGTAAGCTTTAAACAAGAGAAACAGCTGGGGACCCACTTGGCAAACTGCTTGGGACATCTACACTGGGGCTGTCCAAGCTTCCTGCTGCTGCGGCCGCCTGAAGGCAAACATTTGGAACTTCTCAACTGACTCCAGCAGAGAAGTCACTGCGTCATCGCCGACTGCCATCATGCTGTGATTAGTTAATCACCAAGTGGGGGGGGGCTTTTAATTAACTGCCAGCCCTGCTCAGGCAGCTGTTCCACCAGCCACGTCTGATAGCTGCTCCCCGCATCCAGGCCGATGGAACACTTCAATCACGAAGTTGATGCCTGGATATTGTGATGCTGCTGGGATGACAGCTGCCACTTCTGCAGCCCTAATGGAGGCCACCAGCCACGGGAAGGAGGGAAGAAGGCAGCAGTCAGTGGGGGGCCATCAGGTCCATAAGGGAGAGGGGCAGCGTCCACCCGAGATCTGTGAGTGTGGGCTCAGCATGGTATTTATCTACGTAGTATAGAACTAACTCAACTCAAACAAGTTCAAGGAATGGGGAAGCCCAGTGGGGCCACATAACCAGAGAGTACAAGGCTTCAGCATGGCTGGATCCAGGGGGACAAATGAAATTACCGGAGCAGATGGGGCTTGAACTACCAGAAGGGCCATGTTTGCATCCTCGACAAGCCACGCGAATCCAGGGAACACACACAGGGCACAGATGACCCATGGCACTCCCCTTGCTTCCCTCTGGAGCAGTTACTCCCATCACCACTGGACTCCCAGCTATTCTCGCCCGACCTCCACTGTAACCTTCTCACCCCTCTTAGTAGCCATTCAGCCAGTCTGTGTTGGCCAGTGGACTGAGGTCCCCACCTTCAGCACCGCCAACATTTCCAGCTCAGTCCTTCTTCGTCATAGAGGCTGCCACGTGCATCGGAGGGCGACGAGCACGCTGACCTGTCAGCAGCCCCCGCCCAAACCACAAACGTCTCTAGGCATCGCTAAATACCTGCTGGGTGGGGGCCCAGTCACCCCAGTGGAGCCCCGGGGGGGCCTGTGGCCGGGAGTGTCTGTCCCTGATGGAGTGCCAGTGCCCAATGGGGTTCCACTGGTGCTTTAAGGGCCAGAGAGAGAGGAGGGGGTGACGTAAGAGCAGCAGTGAGAGTGTGGGGCAAGCTGAGGACCTGGGCTCACGCATGTCAGGACCCCACAGGGAGATACCTGTATGTGGCTGCATGTCCCTCTGCACTTGAGGGATGAACGTCTGTGTTGGGTCACTGAGGGACCCCTCTGGAAAACCACAGGCCCAGACCCGGTGGGAGAGGCAGGTGGGTGCAGGAAATACAGCAGGACTCAGACCTAGAGAAGGCAGAGGCTTGGGGGCGGGCACCTGCCCGGTGCTTTCCTTGCAATCACACAGAGCTGTGACAGGCACCAAAATAATGGCAGCTAGTGACATGTGCCAGACACTATTTATGCACTTCCCACCTACAGCCTGATTCAGTAACTCTTAACCATAATCTACAAGCCACATAACACCATGCTGTCCCATTTTACAGATGAGGAAAGGGAGGCAGGAAGGATTGTGTGCTTGTTTAATTGGCAAAGATGCCCAGGGACGCAGCTGAGATTCAAATCCCAGGGGTCTGGCCCCATGACACCCCACCAACCCTGCCGGAAGCCCTGGTCATCCTCAGCCTTTGAGGGGCACATGGCACATGTATATGCTTCTGGGGAAGGAAGCAGAGCAGCAATTCACCTTTCAAGGAGGACCCCAGGGCTCAGCTAAGTAGAGCGACAGTGGGTTCAAAGCCTGAGGACTTGCTGTGGGGCCACCACAGCCCTTCCTGGGCTGCACCTCTTCATACACAGTGAGAAGAATCCCAGCTTCCAGGGTGCCGGCCACAGACACCCAGGCTGGTTGTATACACAACAATGACAACTGCAACCAAAAAAGAGCCAGGCCTTGTTGCAGGCACCTGTAGTCCCAGCTACTTGGGAGGCTGAGGCAAGAGAATCGCCTAAGCCTAAGAGCTGGAGGTTGCTGTGAGCTGTGATGCCACAGCACTTTACCGAGGGTGACACAGTGAGACTCTGTCTCAAATAAAAAAAAAAACCACAATCCAACTTCCTGAAAAGCAGGGCTCCACTGCCTGCAAGTGGTGGGTCCTAGCAAGTAACTCAAGCTCTTTGAACCTTGGTTTCCACAGCTGTCAACGTGGGCTTACAATACCTCCTTTGTGGATTCACTGGGAGAAAACAGAAACGTGTAGCATCTGGCAGGTCAGATGGTAGCATGAGCCCTCAGATCACGTTCCCCAGAACCCAGCCCTGCAGGCCTTCATATCCCAGGGACAGAAAGCTGTGACACCTGTGAGCAGGGCTTGGCTCAGCCTCCCCTAACTCATGTATATTCCTCACCAAGGCTCTTTTCAAGGACAGGACCACAGGCTGGCTTCCCAAAGGATGGCTTCCCGTGTGGCAGAGAAGAGGCAGCCCCTGTCTTCAGTCCTCTGTGCACTGACCCCTGCTTCCTGCAGCTGGGCACGCTGGGCTCCCGCCGCTCCCCTGAGAGCAGGGAGTTAGCCCTACTCAAATTACCGGGCTGACAAATGGGCTGGGGCTTGCCAAATAGGCCAGCAGTGTGCAGCAGGACTAGCTTACAGTGTCCAAACCTATACTGTGCCCTCTTGATGAAGATGCCCAGCATCTGGGGTCAGCCACCCTCTGTCCACCCTCTTGGGCCAGGCCTCCAGGCTGGGCTTTCTCTGGGAGGCTGGGAGCAGAGGAACCTGAGCCCCGAGTCATGTTCTTGGCGGCAGGACCAGCCCTCCCTGTCTCTCTCTCCTCTTTGGGAAGGGAAGCAGGAAGTGGGAGGGGGAGGGCTGCCTGGACTTGGCTACAGCTGTTTTTGTGTTTATCCCCCCACAGTGGGCCCCTGGTCTGTTCTTCCCAGGGCCATCATCCTGTCCAACACTACTCCCCCTCCATCATCATGGGCTCTGTGTTTGCCATCATACGTATCCATCCCTACCATTTACGAAGCACCTACTGTGTGCCCACCACTTTATCCAGATATCCAACTGAATATCTGGATGCTCACAGTTGCTTGGAATAGAAACTGTTATTGGCTTTATTTTATAGAACAGGAAACTTAGACCAGAGAGGTTAAGCAACCTGTGCAGGAACACACAGTTGGCACGTGAAAGATTTTCCGTAGAGCCTAGGCTCTTAATTACGTCCCCTGAAGACACAGGAGTTTGCAACCCCTGGGTTGGGTAATTCTAACCACTTTAGAAAGTTACAAAGTCATCTCTACCTACAGCTCGTCTAAAAAGGTAGAGATTCTTGTCCCATTTTACAGGTTGGAAGCCCAAGGCACATAGTCACACTGGCCCTGGGCTTCCAGCTACTATGTGGTGGAGCTGGACTCATGCCTTTCTGGGCTCCAAGCCCACCCTCCTTCCATGCTCTCATTAGTAGGGGACTTACCCCTGTGCATACCTGGGCTGACCGAGGCTGAAGGTCCTGTCTGGGTCTGACTGCCCGTGAAGCCCTGACACTTCACTGCTCTATCACTGGCTAAAGAGAGAGAAGTAGGGGAGTGGAAAGTGCTGACACCCCAGTCCTTACATTCCACAGACTAAAAGGGGGAGGGAGACCTTCAGGAGGAGGGGATGGCAGGGAGGCTGGGCAGGGCAGCGGGCAGGGCTCAGGGCTGGGATCCTCTGAGTCTGTTCCCTTCCCTGGGCTTCCTGATCATACAGCTGTGGGGAGGTTGGTTCTCCAGAGACCCCAGTTTCCTGTCTATAAAATAACATGAACATCAAGCCTTGCTTTGCTTGGGGGTGTCAGGAGTCACTCACAAGACAACCAAGGGCTTTGCAAAGTTGCAGAAATTCAAGGTACATAACAGTGTTGGAGGCAGGTGCCACCCAGACCTAGGCATGTTAAGCTATTCATTTATTCAGATTCAGAAATCTGAATTTGTGTGCGTGTGTGTGTGTGTGTGTGTGTGAGAAATACCCTGATTTCTAAAACACTTTGCAGGTTGAACAAAACACATCTGTGGGCTGAATATCACTGGCACCAGTTTGCAACTCCTTATGGAGTCCTATTTGCTCCAAGGTTGAAAGGCCGGACTCAAAAGGACGCACAGCAAGCCCAGGGTCACAGCACGTGGAAGTGGTGCCAGGTGGACCTCACGCCCGTTCCCTGACCAGCTCAACTCCACAGTTCCATGTGGCTGCTTCCTGGTCTTTCCATCAGCTGCCCTACAGGGCCAACCAGCCCCCAGGCCTGCACTCCTGGGAAGCAGCAGCCCTCCTAGGGGCCCTGCACAGCAAAGAAAGGACATTCCCAGGGCAAAGGGGGCTGCAGGCTCTGAGTACGTAAATCACAGCCACTCTACAGCACTTCCATCCCACAGCACGTCCATCCCGCAGCCTAAATGAGATGTTTGCTTGCACCATCCTGGAAAAGTAGGGCAGCTGTGGCACTTGGAGGGTCAGAGCCACATGCCTCAGATGCCCTGCTGAGATTGGGGATCGATGACTTTTCTCTAGAACTTGGACCAGCCATGGGGAAGCCAGTTCCTGCTAATAAGATTATATATTTTTCAAATAGCTCTGTGTATTGCAAATGATACTGGGTCTTAAAACACCAGAAAGTAGGGCAAAACAAAAACAGGCAGCTAACCCCTCTCCCCAGAAAAATTCCTGCAGCTGTCACCCCACAGGTCCCCGAAACTGAGCCAGGGCTGGAGATGTGTTCAAACCTCTCCCCACACTCAAGGCCTCCTCTACCTGCCTGCAGCCGGTTTCTCTTGGAACCCACAGGGCTGGGGTCAGCACTGGGTGCCCTAGGCCTCTCTGTGCCTCAGTGTCACCTATGGTCGCCTGTCTGACATGCCTCCTGGCTGTGATGAAGGTCGAAGGAGGGCAAGGGGACAAGTGTACAGTCCCAGGCCTTGCAGGAACATGTACATTTTGTCCTATCAGCATTTCTTTTAAAATACGTTTCAACTAGCTTCACATAAAAATCAACATTTCTGGCTTCTCTTGAAAACCTCTTCCCCGGTGGCCACCATCACCTGACACCAAGTGACAGAGCTCTCTCGGAGGGATGTGCACTCCTGACCCTCTCCGCTGCCCCTCCTCTCCTAGGCCCCCACCAGCACTTGGCTCTGAGACCTCTGACCTAGTGCAGTAGATATCTCTGGGGAAGTATATGGATTCCAGGTCTTGTCACAATCAATGGAATTTCTGGGTCTCTCACTATTTTGTTGAACTTGGGCAGGTCTCTTGGGCTCCCTGGGCTTTGATCTCCCATCTGTGACGTAAGCTGGCCTCCAAGGGCACTTCTGGCTCTGACACTCAGAATGCCTCGGTGGGCCTGCCAGCGACCTTGGCTCTGCAGGTACATGCACAGAGCCTCTGGGCTGCCTGGGTTTGGCCACGTTCGTTGAGAGAGGAAGGCAAGGAAGGAGGAGGGAATGTGCCCTGGCCTCTCTGTGTACGTGGGTTCACCCAGTCTCCTTCTCTCAGAGCCCACCCATCCCAGACCCTAGGACAGGCTCTGATGCAGGCGGGGAGAGCCTGTGGGTGGGCTGGCCGGGAGCAGGAGTGATGTGGCTTTGGTGCTAGAAAGCACATCACGAATGGTCTTCCCTGACCACACTTCTATTTCTTCCTTTTGCACTGATGCTCCTAACATCATTTGATCAAAGTCTTAATAACCATCATGTCCGTACATCACTTTGCAATTCTGTTGCAATGAGCACCACTGGTGCCCCACACACACACACATCCCCAAGCGTCATTTCTTTCTCCCAACCTCAACACAATCCCAGGTTCTGAGAAGGTCGCGGTACCCAGGGCTCCTGGCAAGGCTGCTATCTTTGATGCTGCCTGTGTCTGTGCCTGGTGGTCCCGGTCTCTCTGGCTCAACCTCCCTGCTCCCATCCACACCAGCCCCCATTGTACCCACACCACTGAGAGCACCTGGCCCACAGGACACACTCAAAAGCTGCTTGTGGGGTGAACAAATGAGCTTTCTAAAGCAGGAAGATATTCACACATCTTCACTCTCCAGCTCCCACCCAAGTCCCGTCTCAGGGGAGGGGACTGTAACTGGTCCAAACCCAGGCAGCCCAGAGGCTCTGTGCCCGCAACTGCAAAGCCAAGCTACCTCCATGCAGTAAACACACAAGGCTCCTTCCACCTCCACACACCCCTGTGTGCCTTGGCCGGGGCCAGTCCCTCCACTGGGCTGTAATTCCTCTACTGCCAAGGTCCTCGCATCCCTCAAGATCTAGTGCGAATGCTTCTTCAAAGGGTTCTTCTCCGACCCTCTTTAGCAGCCTCCACCACTCCTTGCTTTGTGCTCCCAGGGCTCTTTTGGGCACTGTCACTATTGTTCTGTTACTGTCTCACCTGTATAAGTTACTTTCACTGCACGGAAGATGATTATGGCAAGCAACAGACACACAACTATTCCAACTGAATTACACGTTCTGTGTCTGAAACACTCAGGCACTGGCCTGGGTTGCAGCGAGTCTCCTGGCTCTGTCCCACTCCTTGAAAGCAGTTCATCTTCAGAGTAGCTTCCCTCCTGCATCAGGGCTAAGTGACCACAGGCTTCAGGTCCAAACACCCCATCATTCCCAGGGGAGAGTCTGTCCTCACATTTCCAGCCAAAGCTCTCAGTTCCATGCTGATTGGACTCCGGCATCTGCTTGGGGTCTATTGCTGATGGCTGAAGCAGCCTGGGCCCTTCCCTTAAACTGGGGTGGTGCTTTCTCACCCAAACTGCAATGGGGGCAGGAGTGGGGGTCTAAAATAGCACCTACCAGGTTTCCCCAAGGAAACAATGCGCCCCCAGAGGGCAGGGCCTGACCCTGCTCCATCTCTTCCTCCTTTCCCCCATGCCCAGCACAGCGCTGACGCACATATGTGTACATCTATAAGTGTTCATTGATCAGAATTCCCAACTGTCCCACCAGGTGGCCAGTGGGCACCTGGAAAGTTTGGCCTCTTTCAATGGCCATCAGCTGAAGGAGAGAGCTGATACTTTGTGCTTGCAGGAGTAGAGTTCTGGAGCCCAGCCCCACCCCCTGCCCTTAGTGGGGCCTCCAGAAACATGGGGCTCCTGTCCCTTCTGCAGATTTGGAGAAGATAAACCTTGAGTGTGAGACTGCAAACTAATACAGCCTCTTTAGAAAGAAGTATGGAGAATCCTCAAATAACTCAAAATAGACCTTCCATTTGATCCCACAATCCCATAACTAGGTATCTACGCAGAAGAAAAACAAATCATTTTATCATAAGAACATTTACACTAGAATGTTCACTGTAGCTCAATTTACAATCACCAAGATGTGGGTCAACCCAAGTGCCCATCAACCATGAATGGATTAATAAACTGTGGCATATGTATACCATGAAATGCTATTCAGCCATAAAAAAAGATGGCGACTTTATGTCTTTTGTATTAACTTGCATAAAGCTGGAGAACATTCTCTTTAGCAAAGTACCACAAGAATGGAAAAACAAATATTCAATATACTCAATGCTCTTATGAAACCAGTACCAAACAAATTCACACCCCATGCAAGAGAAAAACTCAATTTAATTCAAGTTAGGGGAGTGGGGGGAAATTGGTGTGCTCCCTCTTAGTGGGCACAGTGTCAGGGTGCACGGAACAACAGGGACCTTACCTAACAAATGCAGACATTGTAACTTAATCGTTTCCACCCATATAATAATCTGAAATTTCAAAAAAGAGAGACCTTGAGTGAAGAGGCCCAGGCATTGTCCATTTGCTCACTCTGTGTGCCTGTTTATCATTGTCCCTCCCAGGGTACCTGCAAACAGGAACAAGCGCTGTTCCCTGCCTGCTACTGCCCCACCATCCTTGATAAGATGAGTGACAGCTGCCCCATGGAAAAGGATACAGATCAGACTCAAAGGACACAGACAGAGCAACTATATATATATAAATTTTTTTTTAATTTGAACCAAGGAAAATGCAGTACGTGGTAGGTCTTAAGTTGAAATATCACATAAAAACAAAGACACAGGTAAAGTGACCCAGGAGAAGACACTGGTTGGGGTAGAGAGCAGGTGGCCAAAATACAAGGGAAGCAGCACAACACCCAGGTAGGCAGGGATGGAGGCAGAGCCCTCAGCCTTGGCCCCATCTGTCTTGTCTCGTCCCCTGAGGCTCAGCTGTCCCTGGGGCCCAGCTGTCTAGGGTTCTGAGATAATCAGCAAGATTTTCTAGTGTACATTTTGAGGGTGGGTTCCCCAGTCCAGTTCATTTTGCATCATCACATTAATTTCCTCTGGGGGAATTCCCTCTTTTTTGACAGAAAGCATCTCTTGAGCTTTTAAGCAAAGACCTACCTCTCCTAATGCTATTTTTGCCTGAGCTGGTTTCTGCTCTCTACACCTAAAAATGCTTTGCCTGGTGTAGACACAGTGACTCATTCTAGCCTTAGCTCATTGACTGATTCCCTCACTGGGTTCATCTTTTCAGTGCCTCCTTTGGACAAACGAATCATTTGTTCATTTACACGTTTATTTGCTCCTTTGTTTATTATTTCATAAAACAGTGTTCCAGCATCTACTATGTACCAGCCCTGTGCTTAACACCACAAGGGACATGGAGATGAGCCCACTATGGGCAGCATTCATGTGTAACCTGCTTTTATCCTCAAAGACCTCCTGAGTATGGATATAACACAAGTACAGGGCAGATATGCGTAAATACCAGTGTGCGTTGTTCATTCCATAGAAGGGAAAGATTTGGGGTTAAGGGTGAACTATGCTACCAGAGCATTCCACCAAGGGCAACAGAGTGAGATTCTGTCTCCCCCCAAAATAATTATTTAATTAATTAAGAAGGAAAAATATTATAAGCAAAGCAAAGATGATCTTGTAAGTTTTAATAGGAGTAGTCATTTGTGAAATGGGAGCGTATCTCAGAGATTAAGGGACCAGATCATTGGAATAAACTTTCTATTCTTAGAGAAATAGCAGCCAACCTTAGATAATGAGATTCAGAAACTATGGTAAAGTATAGAGTTTATGTGATCACAAACCTTGAGGAAAACCTTCTGGGAAACACCAACCCCAGATGAGTGGGTCGGTGTTCTGAAGTGAAAAAGTTGTGAACTAAAATAAAGTCATAAGGCTCCCCCGCTGCAGCTGACTGACTGGGCCTCCTCTCTGGCCAGGGGCCTCTGTCGCATGTCACTTCTGACACTTCTTGCCAGGGCCCAGGACTGGCCAGGTCTCAGGGCCTGGCTTAACTAGGTTCCAGACGCAGACCGCTAAGTGACCTTGCTCTGGTACAGTTTCTCTTAGGTGCCTGAGGGCTATCTCCTTCAGCTGGAGAGAGAAAGAGAGTGTAAAGCAGTCTTCTTAGAAAGATAGATCTTCGTCTTTAGCGGAGCTTGGTAATCTTCAGCAGAGAGACGCCGTGCTGGCGTTCTGCAGGCAGGAGAGGAGACAGAGTCAGAGTAAGCGGGTCCGTGATAGAATGCACATACTCCTTGACTGCCCTCTCCTCCAGTCTAATATAAGGCTGATCTCGTGCCTCTCAACACCACAGGTGCAGAGACTGCCAATTCAACACTGCTCTCATCTCGCAAGCTCTCATGCTTGTTAGGAGAGCTACATCACTCTCCATGCCCTTTCCACCCAGGTGTTCCATAATTGGAACAGGTATGTCTTATAACTCTCACTCCTAGCCATAGGCTATATGGGCTGCAACACAGGAGTCTCACTCTGTCACCCTGGGTAGAGTGCTGTGGCATCATAGCTCACAGCAACTTCAAATTCCTGGGCTCAATCAATCCTCCTGCCTCGGCCTTCCAAGTAGCTGGGACTACAGGGGCCCACCACCATGCCAGCTAGTTTTTCTATTTTTAGTAGAGATGAGGTCTCATTCTTGCTCAGACTGGTCTTGAACTCCTGTGCTCAGGCAATCCACCAGCCTTAGCTTCCCAGAGTATTAGGATGATGGGCATGAGTCACTGCACCTGGCTCTAAATTGTAGATTTTAATGACTTCTAAATGACCAGTACACATACAATTATTTGTAGCTCTATTTAAAAATGCAAATAGCTACTTTTGTATACCCTGTCTGTTTTCCTTTTCTGGTAATAAACTGAATAAATGTCAAGTTTCCTCACTGCACAAATTATCTCCCTGCCAAATTTGTGTACACATGTGTTTATGTGTGCAAATGTTTTATTGGAACCATTTCTAAGTGGTGTCCAAGTGACTTATAATAGCTAAAGCAGGTTTGACACCAGAGTAAAATTAGGTCAGTGTTTATCAACTTATTTTTTTAAACTCACAGTATAAACTTAAGCATAGTATTCTGTGGCTGAAATATTTTTGGGGAATGTTCAAACTTTACATTAAAAATTCATGACAGTTGTGTACTCTACACCATAAAAATGTATCCATAATTTTTAATGTAAAATATCTTTTCAATAAAAATTTTATTATTTTATTATTTTATTTTTATTTCAGGTTAATGTTAAGGTACCTACAACTAGGTTACAATATTTGCATTTGTTAGGTAGAGTCCCTACTGTAGTTGTGTCCCTCACCCAAGAGGTGTGCCATATACCCTTGCATCATGCCCATTAAGTGGCAGGAAATCCATCAACCTCCCTCCTTCATTCTCCTCCCCCTGCTCCCTGTCCCCACAACTCAACTTGAAGTATTTATCTTGTGTGGGCATGTATTAGATCATCTACTGACTTCATATTAGTATTGAGTGCATTGGATACTTTCTTTTCCATTCTTGTGATACTTTACAAAGAACAATGTGTTTCAACTCCATCCAGGTTAATACAAAAGATGTAAAGTCTCCATCTTTTCTTATGGCCCAATAGTACTCCGTGGTATACATATACCATAGTTTGTTAATCTGTTCCTGGGTTGATGGGCATTTAGGTTG